>JAQQSZ010017737.1:0-10733 GCA_028646595.1 Phalanger gymnotis | reverse complement strand
GATGGGCTTTCTGGGCCTGGAGTCTTTTTGTCAAGATGTTGGAATGGGGAGGCTGGTTCAAGTTTTTGCTGCGGTGGGGCCTAAATAAATTTCTTGTTGTTTTCTCCTTAGAGAATCTCTCATACCTTGCGATTTCAGACCATTCAAACATATACATGATTATATTTGAGATCATAAATTCGGCCTTCCTACTACAGATGAAAATAAAATAAAATTGATGGCAAAATCTTGGTGGGCACATCTAGGACAAAGCAAAAATCACTGAAGAATTATCCCCATGTAGCAGGAAAAATTCCACTTGAATTTATTAATCAGTACATCCTAGATGTTTTTTTCTTTGTAAACAAAATATAAACATGGGCAAAGTTGATAAGATGCTATTTCTGGATTGTCTGTAAATAACATGCAGTTCATAGTCATATTTTCCTTTAACAGCATGGTGACTTTTCTTAACACTCTACAAGATATATTACAGAGGTAGTTGATTATTTGTTACCCTTTTAGACAGTAATTGGAATATTAGCTCTTAGTTATATATTATTGTACTTTCATCACCTTCCTTATCTTATTTCCTGCTTTTATAATACCATTGATATGTGGCAGACTTTCAGATATGCCAGCCATAAACATTTTTGCTTACTTACTTTGTTTTCATTTTGCCTTCAGGTTGATCATGTTTGGGTCTTCTTTCAACGATGTCCCTCCCTATTCAAGATGCAGTAGGAAATCTAAAAGAATTGTGTTCATTTTCTATTTGTTTGGTCATGAGTCTTCTGGAGGGATTCCCATAAATCTTCAAGCTGGGAATTCCTTCAGTATCACTATCATATTTCTCATCACCCATTCTCCCTTTATGCCAAATATAATTTACAAGCTTAGCCTAGTTCCATTGTCTTTGGATTATTAAAAAATGTTTTGAGAAAAGTATGGTAATTCTGGACTAGTATATAATTTTGTATAAATCATTTTTCATGTGCCTCTGTGGCATTTAAATGACACATTTGGAATTCTACATTCTTTAGTAAAAGCAATGTGTAGCATGTCAATGTATATAAGAATATCTTTCTTCACCATTATTCCTAATGTATGCTTAAAACATTCTGTTTGAAATTTCTTTTTGACTTTATCATGCTCATTGCTTATTTAGTTTTGCATTTACATTATTACCATCTTTGTTTATTTTTTACAGCCAAAGAAGTGTAGAGAGCCTTCCCATATGATGATTTGAATTTCTATCTTCTTGCCTCTACCATGGACACAGAGTTAATGCACCTGTCATTAACACTTTCTTTAATAAAGTTTTTGTAAGTTAAATGAGATCAAGGTAAGGCTTAAAAATAGCTGAAAGATCCCGTAGTCTAACACAATATTTTAGATGAAGAGGAAAAGTTGAGTCATTAAAAGACTCACAGAAACACAGCCAGATTTTCTGATCAGGAGAACCAGATATTTCCTTTGATTCTCATGACTTCTCAAAGTTCTTCAAAATAGGAATTATGCTTAAAAGACAAAGAAATTTAAACTGCATCCAATAGTCAAGGACACAAAGAACTCAGAAGAAGTTAAAGTGGCAACAACCTAAATAAGAGAAGATAAGGCAAATTCCTAATGGTCTCACTTTACATCTCATACTCTATTACATGGAACAAAGAAGTTTGCAGAAGCCAACACAGGCTTACAACAGAACCCAATTCTATCCCTCTCTTATTTCAGTGCTAGAGAAAACCAAAAGGCAGGAATTTGGTTTTATAGATTGTAAGGAGAACTTCAAGAAAGAAGTTTAAAAATATTAAAAGAAAATGTGGTCTCTATAAAAGTAAAATATATTGATCTTGAAGATAAGGTATGGAAAGAGAATTTATGTTTATAATTATCCTGGAAAATATAAGTCAAAACACTGGAACAGCACAAAGCAAGGAATGCAAGAAATAACACAATAAAATTGCCCAGGATTTTTCAATATAGGGTACATTGTGGCAAACAAAAGAATGCCCAGATCATCTGCAGAAAAAAAATCCTAAGTTATAAACTATCTGACAATTGTCTTTAAGTTTAACAATTCCACTAACAAAACAAAAATGTCCTTTAACCAGAAGATTTTCAAATATAAAGAAAATATAATTACAAAAGACTATTCTATACTCACCAGAAAAGGTAAGAGGAATAAAATAATTTGTTCCAAAAAGTGAAAGGCTTCAAGATACATCCCAAGGTGAGATACACTGAAAACCTGAGTCTAATCATGCATTAAAAAGTATGGGTTTCAATAAAGAAGAGGAATTTGAAGCATTCAAAAAAAAAAGGATGTCAGAACTCAGCAAATTAATTGTTTCTCAAATACTTTAGAGAACAGAAATAGAAGTAAACAAATATAGCAGCCAAAAAGCATAACATAACAGAGAGTTGATTAAGATATTTGCAATAATACAGAAATATGAATGGAGAATGGATGGAGAAACATGACAGAAATATGATTTAAAAAACCTCATAGCACCAGGCCTACAAATGAATCTCTGTGTGTGTTTCTTTGTGGCTAAACTACAGAATGAGAGAAAATTAAGGAGCAAAAGAAACTTATAAACACCATCTTAAACTAGGGAATATAACAAATGGGAATGTGGGAGCTTGAGAGTGAAGGAAAGTGTGCCACTGAAAATACAGCAGTCTTAAATTAAGCCAAAATAACTGATGAGACAAAGTACTTTGCTTACAGAGGAAGAAGAAGAAAACGCTCATTTGGAAAAAGAAATATAAATAAAAAAAGAAATGTGAAGTAGTTGAAAATATAAACCTAACTCATAATTTGAAATATGAAATATGAACAATTCATCAAAATAAAAAAAGTGACAGGTTACATAAGAAAACAAAATCCTGCAATGTTACCTAAAACAAATATACCTACAAAACAAAGGAATACATAGAATAAAATTGAGGGACTAAAAAAATTTCCTATGCAACTGGTGAATGCAACAATAACAAAAAAAAAAAAAGGAATTAAATTCAAGTGTTCAGGCAAAGCAAAATCACAACATAAAAAGAGAAAAAAGGAAAGTATATCATGCTGAAAAGAACTATAGACAACAAATGAATATCAATGTTAGATGTAAATGAAGTGTACAAAGACATAAACAATATTGGCAGAAGATTTCAATGTCTGTCAGGTACAGATAGTTTAATAGAAAGCTAAGCAAAGAGCAAACACTGACCTGAAAAATTTGTTGGAAAATTTATAGCTAAAAGACTAATGAAGTCTTCTAAATGGGACTGATAAAGAATATACATATTTCTAAATACTATTGGCAGCTTTTTCCCAAAATATAGCAATGTTATAAGACTCTGAGCTATTTTAAACTAATATAAAAAGCAGAAATAATAATTATAATCTTTAGAAATCATAACGAAATAAAATATTAATCAGTTCATGAACCACAAAGTACAGCCACAGATTTAATTATGAAATTTTAAATAATAAATGGGTAAAAATGAATGATACAATAAAAATGTGAAGGACAATTTAAATGATGAAATAATGTGCCAAAATTTCAGAGATGCAGCTAAAGCAACTCTCATGAAAAATCATATACCTGCAACATATATTAACAAATAAGAAAAAAGGGATCTATTTAAATTAATATGTATTTAAAAATTAGAAAACAAGCAAGTTAGCAAAACTCAAATAAGCACAAGCAAGGAAAGACTTTAGAATTAAAGAAACAGCTAAATTGGAAATGAAAAACATCCTCTAGAAATGATGAGAATAATATCTGGTTCTTTGATTAGAATAATGACTTTGATATACGTTTAGCCAACTAATTAAAATGAAGAGGGACAAAAATCAGATCAACAAAACACAAAGCAAGATGAAATTACAAGAAAGAAGAAATAAAAAGAATTATCAGAACTTATTTACAACAGTTACATGCTAACTAAAGTGAGAATTCAAAAAAATAATAAAATACCTTGAAAAGCATAAAATACCAAAGTAACAGAACACCAAATAGAGACTGTAAATATTCCAACCCCAGAAGAACTAGCTATAAAAGATATCAAAGGGAGGGGAAAAAGCTTCCTATCCTGATGGATTCAATAAAGAATTTTTGTTAAGCTTTTAAAGAACAATTACTACCAATAGTCCACAAATTATTTTCCCAAATTGAGAAAACACCTACCACACTTCTGTTATGATACAAAAATTGTCTAATTGCCTAAACCAGAGAAAGATAAAGCACAGGAGAACTATAGACCAATTTCATTAAGTAATATAAATTCAAACATTTTGAGTAAAATGGTGTCAGATTATGGCAATTCATCAAAGAAATTTAATGTAAGGAAAATAATCAATGTAATTAATCATATAAAAATAAAAACACCAAAAGAAGTAATTATCTCAGTAGATAAAGATAAAGCCTTTGACAAAATCCAATATTCATTTATGCTAAAAAAAGAATAAAATTAGGCATAGAGGGATGATTGTTTTAATATTTCTAGAATTTGTATGTTTGGTTTACAGAAGAAAATGACCAATAGGCTTCTAGGATTAGAACATTTTGTAGATAGGTTGCAATCTGCACCACTTCAATGAATTCCCACATCTGGGCTCAAAACACCCACTAAAGCATTAACAATTTTATGTGGCATCCTACAATGGAAGGCTTCATTGTCAAGCAAAATATTTCAGACAATGTAGTCAAGATTAGAGAGTCATTGTGATTTCTGATCTATATTTTATATCATTAAAGTCATGTTGAAGAAAGTTTAGTATGGCAGTAGTTTACAAAATGATGTGTATGGCAGTGTTCTTGGTGGCACAGAAACAGGAAGCTGTTATCATTATCCAGCCATAAATTTTTATGTTTCTCAACTAGGTAATAGCAATAGAAATGGTAAATAAGAATCTAAAATGTCTTGAAAGACAGCAGAAAGGGAAGAATGAAAAAAACTCCAAAGGTTTCTAGCTTGGGAAACAGGAAGGATGGGTGATTCTGTTTACAGAAATGAATCCTTTCTTGCCTGTAGTTTTATAAGCAGTTGCGTAGTAAAATATTTATTTGTCTACTAAACATGGAATAACAAAGTGAAAAAGTTGAAATTATCCAAGCCTTAATTTATCTGATAGATTACACTTATGAAGTTATTTCAGGAGCAAGGATATGGCTTTCATAGCAACCTTAAGGTAAAAGGAAAGTTTTCATGATAGCATATTGTACATATGCAGTAGGATTCAGGAACTGGTGTCCAGACATTGTGCATCAAGATTTGTGCTTGCCTTTCTCTAGCACCTTATCAAGCTCGTGTTAGCCAATCAATAGATTTCAGTGTCAGAGAATCTAGAATAGGTCTGTGAGTTGAAACGATTACTAATATTCTAAGAAGTTAGGCAAAGAGATAAATCAGGATATTGTACTGGCAATCATCTTGATTCTTTCTTACATTTTCACTCCCTTCCTCTCCATTAGCTCCTTTTCATATGCTGAGAAATTTGTTCATGTTTCCCCCAAATTTCAAAGAGTTTTCCGCTGTCCATTTTATCCCATCCAGATGCTCTTTGCTCTATGAAAAACATGGTATAGTGAATTGGGCATGAAGTTAGAGTTAGGAAAAACTGGCTTCTATCTTTCCTCAGACATTTACTAGTTGCACAACCCTGATCAAGCTACTAACTTCCTGTGACTCAGTTTCCTCATCTGTAAAATGAGATTAATAGACTTGGCAGCATCAAAGATCCCTTTTAGCTCTAAACATGTAATCTGATGACTTCTCCTTCAATGCTAAAGTTCTTGATAAAGTAATCTATAGCCAGTATTTCCACCTTTTTATTTCTAATTTTCTCCTTAAGCCTTACCATTTGGAGTTTCCTTTCTATTCCAGTTACTTTCACCTTGGTACAGGACTTCATTACCACCTACCTGAACTACCTGAATACTATCCACAGAGGTCTTCTTTCCTCACTCTTTTCCTCCTGTAATGAATCTTTCATATCACTGTCAAAATAATCTGCCTTACAGGGCAGCTAGGTGGTACGGTGAGTAGAGCATTGGCCCAGGAATCAGGAGGACCTGAGTTCAAATCTGGCCTCAGACACTTGACACATGTACTAGCTGTGTGACCTCGGGAAAGTCACTTAACCCCAATTACCCTGCCCCAAAAAAAACCAATCTGCCTTATCCAGATATATAATCATGTTGTGCCTTACTCAAAAGTTTTAGTGTCCTCCTATTGTCTGGAAATAAATTTCAGAGTCTTTCTTCTGACATGTAATACCTTCCATAATCTAGAGTCATCTTTCTTTTCTAGGTATCTCTATTTTTTTCCTTTCCATAAATATGTTGTAGTCATAAAGTAACACTATCTGCAGCTAGTTGGCACTGTGCATAGAGTGCTAGGCCTAGATTCAGGAAGATGTACGTTAAAACAAGGCTTTAAACAATCTAGTAATTTACCCAAGGCTTCACAGCTAATAGCTATATCATGGAGGATTTGAACCTAGGTCTTCTCCCTCTAAGTCCAATATCTTCTCTATCGGTTTTTTCTTCCTATCATTTCCTTTACTTGGTATGTTCCCCACCTACCTTTTCATCGTTTAATTTCAAGCCAAATGAGAATCCTATCTCTTTCATCAAGCTTCCATGCTTCCTCTGAGCCCATAACAAAAATTTACCCTTGTCTTTGCAATATACTTCATTTATATATCTCTAAAGCAAATATCATGCAATATGTCAACTGGATTGTACCACCCTCTAAGCTGGGGCTGGCTAGAGCTGGACAAAGCAGGCTAGAGATAGGAGAGTCAGGAACCAACCAGAAGTTTAATTTCAAAGTGAGAGAAATGTCTTGCAAGCAAGGACACATGCCAAAACTTGGCCCTGGTTGGGCAGGGGACAGGGTATGCCACTTTAGTGTGGGGAGATATCAATACTTATACACATGGCTTCCCAATGAGCTATAGCCCTGACAATGAGGGATAACAGCAATAATGTGACAAGTTTGATTCATAGCAGGGCTTCATGATCAGAAACAATCCTGGGATTTTTCTGTGGCTGAAATCATCCAGAGGGCAAATGCAAAGGATTATTGTTATGCAAAGTTCAGGGTACAGCCTGCTTGCTGGGCCTTAGTTCTGGAAGGCGTCTCCTAGTATCTTGACAAATATTATATAGTATTATCATTTATCTTTGAGGTTTTATCTCTTAGCTATCCAGTAAGTTCCTTGAGGACAGAGCTTCTATCTTATCTAAATATCGTTTTCAACCCAGAGTCTGTCACAGTGCTCTGTAAACTGTGGATTTATTAAAGTTGTTGAAGTCTATTTGACAACATTAAGGGCGAAACAAGAGTGGTATTCATTTTTCACAACCTGTTCTGCTTCCTTTAAGCTCCTCACCAGGAAACTTATTACAATAGAGATTTTTGCTTCAGCTTTGGAACTCATTACCTCATTAGTCTGGAGGGCAAAACAAAAAATCTCTTTCTGTTGCTTCACTTCATGGAAAATACAAAATTCCCACTATCTCTTCATTTACCACCAGCTGCTCTGCTTGGTTTCCAGGCTACCATCATGTCCTGATGCCAGGTACTTTCTGTTCCCTCCCACACCCTTTTAATTTACTTTTGTGTACAGTTTTCCCTCATTAGATTGTGAACTCCTTGAGGGCAGGGACTGTCTTTTTATATTTGTACCCCTGATCCTTAGCAAGGTTTTGGCATATAGTACACACTTAATAAATGTTTATTATATATCTTGGGGAGTGGAGCAGTAAATTATTGACATTTGCATGTTTAATATGATTGTATATGTAAAGCCTATATCAGATTGCTTGCCACTTTGGAGAGGGCGAGAGAAGGGAGAAAAAAATTTAGAATTCAAAATCTTATAAAAGTGAATGTTTAAAACTATCTTTACATGAAATTGGAGAAAAATAAAATACTATTAAGGGGAATTTTTTTAAAGTATTGGCATTTGCATTCATGAGTAAATGTAAATTAGTGTTATCCATCTTTTTCTAAACTACCCATACCGATCCATTACTTTCTTTGATTCCAAACAGGTTAGCACAAATAATAGGTTTTATGATTTTCCAGCATTTAACATAAAAACCTCAATTAACACATAAGCACACACAAAAGATACAGATAGATATAGAAATACACAGCTTTATAAAATAAAATCTCAGAAAAAAATACCATTTGGCTACTTTGATATTCTTCATTTCCTTTCATTTTTTTGGAAGTGATGTTTTTTCCTTTTAAAAATAGACTACTCAGAACATATTGGAAAAAATTACTAAAATTATTGTTATTTAACCATTAGATGCACACATGAGCCATACTTATGAAGCAACTAGATGGAGCACTGGATTTGGAGACAGGAATACCTGAGTTCAAATCCAGCCTCAGATAATTGTGAATTGCTTGACCCTGGACCAGTCATTTTACCTCTATCTTCTCATTCTTCTCATCAGTTTAATGAGTATAAAAATAGCACCTACCACCCAGGGTTGTTGTAATGATAAAATGATATAACGTCTTTAAGGTGATTTGTAATTGTCCATTTTGCAGATGAGGAGAAACCTGAAGTTCAGTAGTCACTTTTCCACTGAACATAGGATCATAGATTGAGAGCAAGAATGGACCACAGAGGCTATCTTGTACAACTTCCTCATTTTATATTATAGATGAGGAAACTGAGGCACAGAGAGGTTAAATGACTTCCCTCTGGTCATACAAATAGTAAATTTCAAAGGTGGGGATGGAATCCAAATTGTTAGTATGTGACAGAACATGAATCCAGATACTCTAATGCCAAATCTATTATGTGTGCATACACACACAAACACACACACACACATCCTGCTGCCATTCTGTCATATGCAATTGCATAGATGGCACACCTTTGTAGCTATATACAACATGTTCATTCATTTGTTCCTTCACGCCTGCTGTGTTTATTAAGTTGCCTAAGATGATTTCAGAAAAACCTGGAAAGACTTACAAGAACTTGCATGCATAGTGAAATGAATAGAACCAGGAGAATATTGTACAAAATAACAGCAATATTGTTCAATAAAGAACTGTGAATGACTTAGCTATTCTCAGCAACATAATGATCCAAGACAATCCCATAGGAGTAATGATAAAGCATATGATCTGCCTCCAGAGGAAGAACTTATTTTGTTTGAATACAGATTGAAACACGCAACTTTCACTTTCCTTCTTTAATTTTTTTTAGTTCAGTCTTCTTGTACAAAATAACTAATATGGAAATCCTATACATAATTGCACATGTACAATCTGTATTTGATTGCTTATCATCCAGGGATAGAGAGAGTGGTATAGAATTTAGAACTCAAAACTTTAAACAAAAATATTTAATAAACTATCTGAGTGGGGAGAAGGTCAAGAGCATAATCATTTATTTAAAACCTGCTACATGCTAGGTACTGATATATGTGCTGTTCAAATCTTACCTAATTTGATCCTCACAACAATCTTGAAAGATAGATAATATATCAATTATCAAATGCTTTTACCTTTGTCTTTTCTTCTTTGAATCACCAATAAGCCAGTGACTGAGCTTTGTGTCTCACCAAACAGCAGTTGCCACCTATTACCCACTAACTTTTTTAACCAATAAAATTACGCTCCTCCAGTTGACTTCACACATTTTAAATAAATAAATTAATAGGTGCTGCTTCTTTAACATTGCGAGCTGAGCAGAAATCCAAATAACAACTTTTCAGAGTCAATAAGATAGGACTTCTACTGCATTAAAAATCAGACAATGATGGCCTCAATAGCCAACACTATTCTTCAATCAAATCCAACAGGCCTTATTACTTTGATTTGGCTATGTACCCATAGGCATATTATAGACTCTATGAACAGATGATTGAGTGGAAAAAAATCTCCATTAAGAAAAAATTGAGATTTTGGACTTGAGTGCCTGTCCATTAGTGACATAAAGTGCTGACAAGCAGAATAAACAGTGAGAGATGTAATGTCAAGGCCTTTAGTGAAATGAAGTTTCATAACTTCCCAAGAGTTGATGGATGGGTAATGATGACATTTTCAAGTGTAAGGATATCCAGTATTAGGAAAGTGGATGAAGCATTTCACATGTACAGTGTTTGTTACTGCTTGGATAGTCAGGGTAGTTGGCTAAATAGCTCAAGAAGACTCATCTGTTTATAAATGTTTAATCAGGCTAATATTCAGCTGCTCTTTAACATGCCAGAGGACTTCACATATTTTGAGTTTAATAGTTTAGGCTGGAATTCATTCAGACAGTGAAAAGGCTGTGGAGAATTCTACAGCATCAAATACTCAGGAATTTGACATTAACAACATTGTAAATCTGACAAGAACAATTTATCAATTTTGCCATGATTTTACAGGGAAACTTTGCTAAAATGCATTCCTCTGGGTGCTATCTGCATGGTAAATAATCCTTGAGGTCTCTGCTGAATGCAGCCTACCTTCTTTTCCAGAGATTAAATCACAAATACAACCATCATCTTTAAACCAGTCAATTGAGAAGGAACTGTGTGTCATGAAATTATGTCTTATCCTCAGAAAACAGGTTGCTGAAATATGAGGAATAAAATGGATGGTTTTCAGTAGCTACATGCTTGTGCTGAATCCGTTTAGACTTCAAGAACAAATCAGGGAATCTTGTTCTTTTTGAAAGGGAAGGATTGCTAGCATCAAACCTCACCTCAGGGAACTCAGAATCACAA
>JAQQSZ010017736.1:0-10733 GCA_028646595.1 Phalanger gymnotis | reverse complement strand
GTCAGAGTATTACTGCTTGTAGTGTAAAGAGTACTTTGTTCTAAGCTTGAGGGGATGCGCTGTTGATTTCAGAGCTATTTCTATACAGCCAGCTCTGCCACACCAGCACTCCTTCCCTAAGAACCCCCAACCCGGACTGGACTCAGATCTTCAGCAGGCTCTGCACTCCTGCTCTGATCTGCCACTTAATTCCTCCCACCAAGTGGGCCTGTGGCCAGAAGCAACTGCAGCTGTAGTTCTGTAGCTGCGCCACCTTTGCTGACCCCAGGGTGGTGGCTGAACCATGAACTCTATCACCCTGTCCCCAGCAGCTTTTCCCACTAACCTTCTCTGTTGTCTTTGGTGTTTGTGGGTTGAGAGGACTGGTAACTGCCACAGCTCACTGATTCAAGGTGCTAGGACTTATTCCATTTGGCTTCTGGTCTGGTTGGTCTGTGTGTAGCCCATGCTGGGTTCTGCTTGGCTCTGTTACCAACTCTGTGCTTGATAGACCTTACCCAGTGACCATCCAGGCTGTCCTGGGCTGGAGCCCTGCTTCCTTCCACTATTTTGTGGGTTCTGCCGCAAAATTAATCTTTGATGATTGGGAAGTGTTAAACCAATTGTGGTTCATGTATGCAATGGAATATTGTAATGGTATAAGAAATTATGAATATCATCACTAAAGAGGAGCATGAAAAATTTATCTAAGAGATCAAAGTGCATTATTATACCAACGTAAATATAAAGAATTGCCATCCTAAATCATGGCTGTAGAGAAAATATATGTAAAAGTTACCCCGGCCCAACTCCTCTGTAGAGATGAGAGGTCCACAGCTGTGGTACATTGCATGTATTTTCAAACTTTTTAAATGTATTGTACAGTTCTGGTGGTGTTCGGCATCTTCTTTTCTTTTCAAAATAGTATTTGTTATTTGGGTCTCTTGCAGATAATGGTGATATTTAAAATGGCATATAAATACAAACAAGATATGTTTAAAATATATAATAAATATACATATAATATAATAAGATATATAAATTGTATATAAATATAAAACATGATTATATTAAAATAGTATCATTACATTTTTAAAATTACCTATGAGCCAAAACTTCAAGCAGAAACCATAAAAGATGTGAATGAAAATAAAAAAAATTAGTGAGATTATATTCTTCCCTCTTAGTTTCTAATCAATTTCATTTTCTGAAATGGTGCTAGGCTTAAAACCAAAAAACTTCTCAATTCCCAAGATCACTGAATGTGATACTGATATAAAAATGCATCTAGATACCATTATTTTCTGCTCACCAAGTATCGGTTCATAATTTTCATAGAAAAGTATCTCTTCATATTTGGAATTCTCATCTCAGAAGTATCCCCAAAGAACCTGCTGCTGAGTTCCTCCAGTCTGTCCTAATACTTGTGTTGGCTTTCCAGTCAATACTTCCAAACTCTTCCTTAATGCTTACATACTTTGTACTGTTAAATTAAAAATTGTTGCCTCTTAGTAAGTAATTTTTTGAACTAAAAACCAGCATGCAGGGCCTGACTCATGATGAATTGTTAATTAATTTATGGAACTATCAATTAATTCATTGCAACCCAAGAAAGAAGGAAAAAATCTTGTAGAGGAGACATGAGGTTCAGCTACCCACTCCTACTTTCTATCAATTAATTCATAGCAGAGGTGACTGTTAGCAGCCTGTAATCTCATTTCTGGTATTCCCAATTTTTAAATAAATAAATAGCACCATTTAGGGATCCCTTTGGCTTGAGGGAGGCCACCTCGCTCAGTTTTTTGAATACTTGCTGGGAAAGGCCACAATAACAGTAAGTGGGGAATAATGTTTCAATGACACTTTAATGAGGCACAGAGGGTACAGAGAAAAATGGTGTTGGAATGAGGGATGGGATGGTAGAAGGAGGCAGGCACCAGTGGGGAAGAGAATGAAGAAAGGGAGCTATATAGTCACTTAAGTAGCTTCAGATCAGAATTGGGAACACTAGGAGAACAGTACCCTCACCAGATGGAGGAATTGTTGGGAGATAGGGGAGTTTGAGGTCTCATTTTACAGGATTTTGGTGGTGGTGGGTAGACTAACACTTTTTAGGCTTATTTGATTAATATACCCACATCATCTCAATGTTGCAAGTAATACGATTAAGATTAGTTCATAAGCATAATGCTTCACTAGTGTTTTGCTGTTGTTACTGAACATATCTGGAACTTATCTGAAGCTTACAGACTTTATTAACCAGAATAAATAGCCCTTACATTAAGGCTTAGCTGGCTTCCCCTTATTTAACTGAATCTCAGTTAAATAATTAATTTATGAAACAGTTTCCAGTGGCTCTTATGCTCTCCTAATTTATGAGACAGTTTTCACATAACTATTATGCTCACTTAATTTATAGGACCATTTGATAGTGTTTGTATGTTCCCCAATGCAATTGTACTTTTTACCATTGTTACTTTTTATTAGCCACTTATAAACTTACTTATTGAAGGGTAGTGGAGGGGTCAGTGGGACTAGAACAAGTTAAATTTCAATATACATGTAATGTTTTTGTTATGAGTCATTAATAAGTACGATTCATTTTTTTTTGAAACTGGAATTGTTTTGGAGTTTGTGGATTGTCTTCACCCCAAATCACCAAATAGTAAGAATAACTGTAAGTTCCCATTCATCATTTTCGAAGACAGAGTATCTGATTGTATAACTAAGGACACTCATTTGTAGCTTAGAATGACAGCATCATCTGTTTCAAAAACTGAGCCACGAGAGAGTTGGGAAACCAACATTCAGGAGCATGCTAAAAATCAGACTATTATGAATTTTTTGTTAGCATTTATCCCTGAGAGATCAGCAAATGCTATAAAAAGGCCTTGATTTTTTTTTTTTTTATTGTTGTTACTGATGGTCTAGTCTTAAAAAAGTGATGGACAAGTGTTAATAATACAGAAAAATTACAAAAAATGTAATTGCTCAAAAAATCTATCGTTAAACGTTTATGAACACACGACTGTCTGCATTCTTTTTCCTTGCTTACCCAGTAATGCTAATTTGAAACAAGTCACTGACTGTCTCTGAAGTCTCAACTTTTTTCGCAAGAGAGGATTTTTTTTTCTTTTAATCTTTTATTTTTTTCAATTGCATGTAAAAACAATTTTCAACATTCCAAAGGTACCCCTCAAGTCCAAAAATGTATATGTGTGGTATACATACGTATGTGTATAGTGTGTATGTGTCTATTTCTATGCACATGCATCTATATGTATATGTATGTTTATATGTGTGTATATATAGTATATGAATATATTGTGTGTATATGTACATATATGTGTACATACATACATATATATACCTATATGTACATATATACGTAGTTACATATGTATGTGTATATCTATATCTATTTATCTATCTATATCTCTACCTCTATGCTTCAATCTGTACTCAGACTTCCTCTGGAGGGGGAATATCATTTCTCATACTGAGTGCTTTGGAATTGTCTTAGATCATTTTGTTGCTGACAATAACTTAATTCATTCACAGTTTATCATCATACAATATTGTTGATACTGCATACAATATTCTCCTGATTCTGCATATTTCACTTTGCATCAGTTCATCTTTGTATTTCCAGGTTTTTTTTTTTTTCTGAGAGGGCCCTGCTCATTATTTCTTATAGCTCTATGGTATCCCTCATAATCATATACCACAACTTGTTCAGTCATTCCTTAATTGATGGACATCCCCTCAATTTCTAATCCTTTTCACCACACAAAAAAGTTGCTATAAATATTTTTGTAGACATAGATCTTATTGCATTTAAAAAAAAATTCTTTGGGATACAGACTGAGTGATGGTATTGTTGGGTAAAAGAGTTCGCACAGCTTTATAGCCTTCTGGGCATAATAACAAATTGCTCTCCAGAATGGCTGGAGCAATTTAACTCTACCAACAGTGCATTAATTTCCCAATTTTCTCATATCCCCTCCAACACTTCTCATTTTTCTTTTCTCTTATATTAACCAATATGATATGTATGCAGTGGTACCTCAGACTTGTTTTAATTTGTATTTAATCAATAGTGATTTAGAGTATTTTGTTCTGACTAGAGATAACTTTGGTTTCTTAATCTGAAAGCTGCTTGTTAATATCCTTTGACAATTTGTCACCTGGAGAATGAGATATATACTTATAATTTTGACTGTTCTCTATACATGTGAAAAATAAGGCATTTATCAAAGAAATAAGGCCTTTATCATAGAAATTATCCTCCAATTTTCTGCTTTCCTTCTAAGCTTGGTCAAATTAGTTTTGTTTGTACATTTTTTAAAATTTGTTTTAATCAAAATTATATTTTATATACTATAATGCTCTCACTTATGTTTACCTAAAAATTCTTCCCTTTTCCATAGCTATGACAGATAAACTATCCCATGCTGTCCTAATTTGCTTATGGTATCCAATGCTTTGTGTCTAAATCACATGCCTGCTTTGACTTTATCTTTGTATACAGTGTGAGATGTTGGTATGTACTTACTTTCTACTGAATTGCTTTCTAGTTTTCCCAGCAGCTTTTGTCAAATAGTGAATTCTTGTCCCCAAAACTTGGATCTTTGGGTTTATCAAGTACTACATTACTATGGTTATTTATTACTGTCTTGTATACCAAATCTATTCCACTGATCCACTAACCTAAGATAATTAATGTGAATATATTCAAAATTTATATAACATATGAGATGATGTTTTAAGAGTATTACACACAATATAAAAGTGACCATAGATATACAATTTTAAAAAAGCTAATGGGTTCCTGTCCATTGGAGGTTGTAAAACAGAGGGTTGCTGATTATCGATTTGGTATTCGGTATGGCAAAATCTTTTTTAGGGACCACTGGTATAATAGCCAGTCAATTTAGTCCTCTCTCTCCATTTTGTGATCTTGTTGTTTGGTAATCTTTAAAAAAAAAAAAAACTTATGTATTATTACAAGGTAAAGAATTACCCCAGGAAAGTGCTATAGTAAAGGGTATCAGAAGGTCAGTTGAAGGGAATTGAAGTGAGTTTGAAATGAGATTCTCTCATGCTTGGAGATACTTACTCAAAGACAAGGATAATTAGATCCTTACCTGGATATGAGACATGAAGGTAATCACTTTTTGGGCCCCAAAGACTGCTCATCACTATTTCAGCACCTCATACACCAATGGTGAAGAGTTTCTGGGTGGACTGCTGTGGAAAGGGGCAACCTATAACAAAGAAGGAGCTGTGGGTTCATTTTCACTAGAATATTTTTACAAGCCACTGAAGGACCATTAATTAATAAACTGAGTTAAGGTATTCTTGTTAAACTATAAGATGAACTAAATGGACTTTGAAGTCTCCTCCAAATTTGAGATGCTAAGAGGCTGTTAATCTAGCAGTAGGCACTAAAGAAAACTTGGGGCCCATCATAAATATAATCATTGATGCTACCACTCCAATCTAAGAATGTGTATTGTTATTTTATGATCAATTTCCTCTTCAAGGATTTTAATTGGTTTTCATCTATATACATATTTTAAAATGCTAGGGGAGGCAAAGAGGAAATTGCTGCACTGGAACCATATGGTCTTGCTGGAAATAATAGCAAAAGTCAATATGTCAACAGAAGGAAAGGCACATCATGACCAGCTGTTGTTTCTGGTTTCCTTCCTGAGGCAATTTATAGAAAGAGCAAAAGAGTTCCCTCAAATGTTCAAATCTGTAAGAAACCTGAGGCCACATGGATAGATAAGATAGTATAGCATTGTGAGTAGGGCATTGGACTTGATATGAGAGGGTATTATCTCATGACAGATACTTAGTATCTGTGACTCAAAACAAATCGTCAAACTTCCTTATGCCTCACTTCCCTCATGTGTAAAAAGGTTTTCACTTTACCTTTTAGGTTTTCCCAATTTTAAATCTATGATCCTTTGATAGAGGGGGAGCAGATGAAATAGCCAGGTCATGTGAGAGAAGGGAAAATTTTCAATAACATGCAGCTTATTTTCAGGAATAATGAGTAATTAACTTGGTTAAATTAATCTTATCTTAAGTGAGTGATGTCAAGATACAATTGAGTAATTTCAGTGTTTTGTGATAACATTCAGTCTAGCACAATGAAGGTAGTATTTGAGGAAATTTAAACAGCTGAGTGACTGTCTGATGCAATAGTAATGGAGAAGAAAGGGAAAAATACTGAGGAAGAGGTTAGCACTAGAGAGAGAATTTTTTTAAAGATGGTAGCAAATCCTGGTTAATTCCAATGCTCAAATAGTTGGTGACTGAACTTGATGGAATTTCTGGTTCCCTTTTGATATGAAAATTTTAAATTTCATTTAAATGAGGGATCACACAAACAGCTAGTTACAGTAATAACATTTTTGGATAAAGCAGTATCTTTCACAGCTAGCCTTATATTTGAAAGGAGGTTCTTTTTTATAACTCTTAGTAGTCAACAGCACCTGCACTGAGAAACACTTGAGGTCATCCCATAAAGATTCTAAAATATTAGTGAAAATGAAACAACACTTTAACAGAATAAACAAGTACATTTCAAATAATCGGCTTGATTATTTCTTTTTTAAAAAAAATTGTGCTTATTTGTGGAAATATGATACCTTGGAGAAATATTTTAACTAAAGAATAGCATTGGTATCTTAAAGTAATAGGTATGTCCTTCTCAGTTGTAATTTGATGGTGTGGCACTTTTTGGACTACTCCACTTTATATGTAAATTTCTATACCCTCATAAATGGAATATCTCACATAAACTCTGTAACATCATTGTGTTACACAAAAATATACTAAAATGCTTTGTCTTGATGACATGCATCCATTAGTGGGGGCCTATAAAAATGTTATAAAAATATTTATATCTGCTAGGTGATGATTTTTCTTGACAAGGTAATGTTCTGAGCCATGAGTAGAAATGGACCAATATTGTTGAAAACAACAAAATGATTCCAGTCTCTTTTAAGCCAAGTAAATCTGGAGAAAAACAATGTGCTTCCAAGGATCCCTCCTGTCACATAACTCCTTAAAGGTTGAAAGTACAGATAAATGTTTTGCCTTTATTTTTCAGACTGATCAAGAAACAAATTTACCTGTGTTTCTGCATTATCAGAGTTGATATTCAAATGGGCGCAGTTAAGATTTTATCAACACTTCTAGATAGACATTTCTTTTTCAAGGTATGTTATCCTTTGGCATATAATTTGTATCAGGAGCAGAATTATAAAACACAAATGACATGTCCCACAGGAATACATATTAAATTAGATATATCTTTTCTTTCTCCACTTTAGCAAGAACCAAGAGTCATAGCTAGAGAATTTCGACACCAGGACATCACAAAATATGTGCAAAGTAAGGTGGGGACATGCAAGAGACTTTGGGGAAATGCCTTGAACTATTGTAATTGGGAGACCAGAAGTAGGGATAGAGAGTAAGACAGTGCTCCTCCTGAGGAGAGGAGAAGGAGCTCAGTGATTGAGCAGCTGATGAAAGCACCTCTGGTTATTTGCCATTATAACTAAATATTCTTGCTAACTAGATGTTTATTTCAGTGAATTCATATTTTGACTCTATTAGGCAAAGCTACTTAAAGCTCTCTTAATAGAAATATTGGTATCACTTTAAGTACAAATTTTTACAGTTTATAAATTATTAGCTCATTTTGTTGTAATAATTATTTAAAATGCAATATAATTGGCTTTCAGGTAATCATTTTAAGGAAACCTGCAAATTCTCAGGATAAATTCATTTAGGAATTAAAAAATGATGATTTTATTTGCCATGAGTAATCAAGAATTAGCTATGTTTAATACCACAAAACAGAAACTACATAAATGAGGCAGTCATAGTTGACAGAAGCACAAATGAATGAATGCATGGATAGACAAATAGATGAATGAATGAATGAAGAGCTTGGAATCAAGAAGACTAGGGTTCAAATGCCACCTGTAATACTAATTGGGTATATGAACCTGAGAAAGTCAACTCAAATCAACAATCCAGCAATAATACCAAACATTGCATTTACACAGTACATTAAGTTTTATAAAGCAATTTACGTGAGTTATCTCTCTTGATTATTACAACAATCATGGGGGTGGGTGTTTTTGTTATCCTCATTTTATAGATAAGGAAACCAAGGTGAAAAGAGATTATATTTCTTACTCAGGGTCATATAGCAAGTGAGTCTCTGAGGTAACATATGAAGTCAGGTCTTCTTGACTCCAAATCCAAGAGAATTCATAATCCACTTTCTGAAAAAAAGTATTTTGAAGTGATTAATGTGTAACAGGCATTCTCGTAATTGCCTGGGATACAAAGAAAAGAAATACAGCCCCGGCCTTCAAGGAACTTACATCTTAACAGGCAAAGACAATATATAAAAGGGAGCTGTAAAGTGTGTGTGTGTGTGTGTGTGTGTGTGAGTGTGTGTGTAAAGGACATAGTATTGAAGTCCATAAGTTCAGAAGGAGCTAGGAAAGGAATGAGGAATGGCTGGCCTAAATCCTTCTTCAAAAATAGAGGTTCCAGGAGGAAAATGGAAAGGAACAAAGAATTTCAAAGGAGAAAGACCTTCCTGAGTGAGAAGACCACAGGATAGAAAGAAACAAAGATGAAAGATCCTATGAGTCACCGTGATAAAAATACAGAGTCATTAGAGCATCATTTAGAACAGCATCAAACCTCAATCTGCTTCAAGGAAACATTTTGTCATTCTTTACTAAATCTTAGATAGATGGGGATATGGTGGAGAGAATTTCCTACAAGATAAGATAACAGATCCATACACCAAAATCAGAAGGGACCAGCTCTTATTTCCAGCACAACAAGAATACAGGAGGCACAATGTTTTCTCAGGATAGTATCAGTATTTCCAAATCTGCGAATGCTTTTTTACATTCCATATTATAACAGGAAAGGAAACAAAATGTATTTTTGGAGGATGAGATTGGTAAATGCTATTAATCAATACATAATAATTAAGTAGCTGCTATATGCCAGGAATGCTAGTACACAGAGATAAAGGACAAAGAAGAAATAGTCCCTGCCTTCAAGTAGATTTTATTGTCAGGGAAGGCAAATTTTACTTCTGTTAGCAAATGCAAAAGAAATGCAAAGAACATACTGGATAGTTTAGTAGAAGGCACTAGAAGATGGGGAAGATCAGGAAAGGCCTCATTAGAAGGTGGCACATTGAGTTTGAATGTATTACTACCCTGATGGGCCTGTGATTCAAACACCATGTGAAGACAAATTCTTCATTCCATTGGGAATTTCTCATATGTAAGCACTATATTGTAGGAATAGAGTGAGAAAAATAATTCCTACTTGTCCCTACTCAAAAAGATAGTGTAACTGATTCTAAAATGTATTTATGTTATCCACTTCTGCTATTCTCTAGACACAGCCTTATGAAAGTCACCTTTCAAGAAAACTTTACCCTGGCTGAGGAAAATTTCAAATGTTTTGGATGATTAATGTAGTCTAGGGGTTAAGTGGCTTGATGTTATAGATTATAGAATTCGTTTGGTCTCATTTAGGTAAACAATAAACAAAACATTCCAAATTCATTAATCAATGCCATGTTTATATGGCTGCAGTAAACTAAACACATATCTGTTTGATTAAACAGAATTCTCCAAAATTTATTTAAGGTGCTAACTGTGAGATCAATAAGAATTACTAGGCTTGGATGTCAAATCAATTCAATTCAATAAACATTTATTAAGAGTGTTGGGGGGGGGCGGTTGGAGTCAAGATGGCCGCATGAAAACAGCATCTTACCGTAGCTCTCTCACAAGTTCTGTTGGATTCTGATAAAAAAAGTGAATTTGAGCAGATTTGAGAGAGTTAGAAACAACGACCAGTCTGAGTGGGGCAAATTTTCCAGCCGGGAGAGTCTGCAAGGCCAAAAGAATGAATTTGTAGGCTTGGAGAGCGCTCAGCATGCAGAGCTGCTCCAGGTGGCACCAAAGCAGAAGCAGCCGGCCAGGAAACCCATGTGAGAAACAGGCTGGGAGAAAGCTGGGAGCCCAAAACCAGCAGAGATCCCCAGGCCTCCCAACACAGGACAACAGTCTGTGGAAGCCACAAGAGGCAGCACAATGCCACCGCCCATGAAAGATCAACTTCTGAGGCTTGCAGCCCAAAGGTATGAAACGAGGCTTCTTGAACTTCCAGGAGACATAACAGCCAGGTAAATGGCTCTAATCCCTCCCCTCCCCACCCAGAGAATTCCTCAAAAAAACAAAACAAAACAAAACAAAACACTGGAATAGAGGAGACAGAAATGAGTAGAGGGAGTTCCTGAGTCCCAGAGGGGCAGAGCCAGCAGGGGTCAATACTAGGAGCCCAGATTCACTCTTGCTCCCCCAGGGGGAGTGCCAGACATCAGCTCAAACAACAAATAGCTGAGACCATTGCTGAAGAGCAACAGTGCTGGAGAGCACCCCCAGGGGAAGAGGAGATTTTGGGCAGCCAGACCCCTTCCACAACACCTCAGGAAACTGAAGGCTATAGTTCATGAAGCCAACAACTAGACTCACAATCCCCAGAATAAGAAAGCTGGGACAGAGAGTCCTGAGCCCCAAAAGCAGAAATTTATTGTAAAGCCAGGAGAAGGTTAACCAACATGAAGAACACACACCAAAGGAAAAAAAAAAGCCAAAAAACAATAACAACAACAAAAAAAAAAA
>JAQQSZ010017735.1:0-10733 GCA_028646595.1 Phalanger gymnotis | reverse complement strand
GCTGGACCAAAGGGCATTCAGAATTTGGTTTCCTTATGGGGATAATTCCCAATTGTTATCCAGAATGGTTGGATCAGGTCACAACTGATGATGTTCACAACTAGTGATGAATTAGTGTTCCACTTTACCCATATCTTCTCCAACATTTATCATTTTCCTTTTCTGTTATACTAGCCAATCTGATAAGTGTGAGATGGTTCCTCCAAGTTGTAATTTGCATTCCTCTAATCCAGGGCTGTCCAAAATGTGGCCAGGCCACATGAAGCCCACAGTGTGATTTATGCAGCCCCACCGCAAGCATAGAGATGTACATAAATGCTTTAGGAAAAAAAGCCAAGCTACCACAGAGCTCTCACTAAAATGGCAAATCAGAATATAATGTCTATTGTTTCAATAAAAAGCTAAGGTTGGACAGCCCTGCTCTAATCAATAGCAATTTAGAGCATTTTTTTCATATGACTATAGGTAGTTTTAGTTTCTTCATCTGAAAACTGCGTTTTCATACCCTTTGACCATTTATAAATTGGGAAATGAATTGTATTCTTATCAATTTGACTCAATTCTCTATATATTTTAGAAATGAGGCCTTCATCATTGACAGCAAAAATTGTTTCCTAGCTTTCAGCTTTCCTTCTAATCTTGGTTGCATTGGTTGTCTGTGCAAATTTTTTTTTAATTTTAATGTAATAAAAAATTATCCATTTTGCATTTCATAATGTTCTCTATCTTGGTTGTCATAAATTCTCCCCTTCTCCATAGATCTGACAGTTTAACTATTCCTTACTGTCCTAATTTGCTTATAGTATCACCGTTTATGTCTAAGTCATTTACCTTTTTTGACCTTAGCTTGGTATATGAGGTGAGATGTTTATCTATATCTAGTTTCTTCTATACTATTTTCTAGTTTTGCCAGCAGTTTTTGTCAAGTAGTAAGTTATTATTCAAGAAGCTGGAGTCTTTGGGTTTATGTCTTGTATACCTAAACTATTCACTGATCCACCACTCTATTTCTTAGCCATTATCAAATAGTTTTTGATGATTTCTGCTTTATAATGTAGTTTTATATCCGGTTAGCCACCTTCCTTTGCATTTTTTTATTAATTCTCTTGACATTCCAACCTTTGTTCTTCCAGATGAATTTTGTTATTTTTTTTTAGCTCTATAGAATAATATTTTGGTAGTTTGCTTGGTAAGGCACTCAATAAGTTAATTACTTTAGGTAGAATTGTCATTTTTATTATATTTGCTCCTCCTACCCATGAGCTATTGATATTTTCTCAGTTGTTTGATCTGACTTTATTCATGTGAAAATTGTTTTTTAATTGTGTTCATATAGGTCTGGGGTTTGTTTTGCAGGTAGACTCACAAATATGTTATATTGTATAGTTATTTGAAATGGAATTTCCATTTCTATATTTTGCTGCTGGGCTTTGTTGGTAATATACAGAAAGGCTGATGATTTATGTGTACTTATTTTACATCCTGCAACTTTACAAAAGTTATTCTTTCCAACATATTTTTAGTTGAGTCTCTAGGATTCTCTATGTATACAATCATATCATCTCTAATGAATGAAAGCTTTCTTTCCTCATTGCCTATTCTAATTACTTCAATTTATTTCTTTTTCTTATTGCTTATGCTAACATTTCAAGTATGATTTTGAATAATAGTGGTGATAGTGGGCATCCTTGATTTGCCCTTGATGTCATTGGTAGTGCCTCTAGCTTATCGCTGTTACAGATGATGTTTGATGATGGTTTTAAATAAATATTGCTCATCATTTTAAGGAAAACTCCATTTATTCCTATGCTCTCTGGTGTTTTTCATAAGAATGGGTGCTGTATTGGATAAAAGACTTTTTATGAATCTATTGAGATATTCATATGATTTCTGTTAATTTTTTTATTGATACGGCCACATACTGATATTTTTTTTTTCTAAATCTTAGCCAGCCTTGCATTGTTGGTGTATATATCACCTGGTCATAGTATATAATATTCATGATAAATTGCTGTAATCTCTTTGCTAATACTTTATTTAAAATTTTTGCATCAATATTCTTTATGGAAATTACTCTAATTTTCTTTCTCTATTTTGGCTTTTGCTGTTTTAGGTATCAGCACCATATTTGTGTTATAAAAAGAATTTGGTAGGACTCCACATATTTTTCCAAAAAATTTATATAGTGTTGGAATTAATTTTTATTTAAATGTTTGGTAGAATTCACTTGTAAATCTATCTGACCCCGGAGATTTTTTCTTAGGGTGTTCATTGATGGCATGTTCAATTTCTTTTTCTCAAATGGCACCCCTTTATTATTATATATCATTATATAATATTACCACTATTATCTAAGCATTTTATTTCCTCTTCTGTTAATCTAGGCTATTTATATTTTTGAAAATATTCATCCATTACACTTAGATTGTCACATTTTTTGTGCGTACAGTGGTGCAAATTAGCTTCTAATTACTGTTTTAACTTCCTCTTCAGTGGTGGTGAATTCACTGTTTTTCATTTTTGATATGCATAATTTAGTTTCCTTCTTCCTTTTTTTTAAATAAAATTAACCAAAGTTATATCTATTTTGTTGTTTTTCTTTTTTTCATAAAACTAACTCTTAGTTTTATTCATTAGTTCAGTAGTTTTCTTACTTTCAATTTTATTAATCTCCCCTTTGATTTTCAGAATTTCTTATTTAGTACTTAATTGAGCATTTTTAATTTTTTTCTTTTTCTAGTTTTTAATTGCTTGCCCAATTCATTGATCTTTCTATGTTTTATTCGTGTAAGCATTTAGAGATATAAAATTTCCCCTAAGGACTGCTTTGGCTGCATCCCATCGTTTTTGGTATCTTGTCTCATTATGGTCATTCTCTTGGATGATGTGATTTTTTTTATGATTTGTTGTTTGACCTACTCATTCTTTAGAATTAGATTACTTAGTTTTTAATTAGGTTTTAGCCCATGATTCCTTGGCCCATTTGTTACACACAATTGTTATTACATCATGATTTGAAAAGGATGTATTTGATATATCTGCCTTTCTGTATGGATTGTGAGGTTTTTATGCCCTAATACATAGTCAATTTTTGTGTAGGTATACACCAAATGTAGGCTGTATTTTGTGTACTATACACAAAATCCACAGTGAGATAAAAGGTATATTCCTTTCTATCTCCCTCCACTTTTCTCCAGAGATTTGTCATATCTAACTTTTCTAATATTCTATTCATCTCATTAAATTCTTTTTTGCTTGTTTTGTGGTTAGACTTATCTAGTTCTGAGAGGGCGTTGTTGAGGTTCCCCACTAGTATAGTTTTGCTTTGTATTTCCTCCTGTAACTCACTTAACTTTTCCTCTAAGAATTTGGATGCTGTACCACTTGGTGCATAGATGCTTAGTATTGATATTACTTAATTGTCTATGATACCTTTTAGCAAGACATAGTTTGCTTCCTTATCTCTTTTAATTAGATATATTTTTGCTTTTGTTTTGTCTGAGATCAGAATTGATACTGCTGTGTGTTTTTTTCACTTCAGCTGAAGCATAATATATTCTGCTCCAACTTTTTACCTTCACTCTGTGTGTATCTCTCTGCTTCAAATGAGTTTCTTGTAATCAACATTTGAGGTTTTTAATTTAAGGATTTTAATTTATTCTGCTCTCCACTTCCATTTTGTGGGAGAGTTTATCACAATCACATTCACAGTTATGATTATGAACTGTGTATTTCCCTCTCTCCTATTTCCTCTGTTTCTACTTTTCTCTCTCCTTTCATCCTGTCCCACCTCACCAGAGTTTTTCTTCTGACAACCACCTTCCTCAGTTTGTCCTCCCTTTTATCAGCACCCCCCCTTCCTTCACCTTTTCCCTTCTACTTATATCCTCCCTTCTGCCCTGCCTTCTATCGATCCCCTTTCTTTTTCTTTCCCCCTTTCCCCTCCTACTTCCCCATAGGGTAAGATAAATTTCTATACCCAACTGAGTGTGTATGTTATTCCCTCTTTGAGCCAAATCCAATGAGAATAAGATTCAGACAATGCTTACTTCTCTCTTTTCCCCCTCTACTATACCTCTATAGGTCTTTTGTGCCTTCTCATGCAATGTGATTTACCCTCTTTTGCCTCTCCCTTTCCTCCTCTCCCATTGCAATCCTTTTTTTTCACCCCTTAATTTTTTTATATCATCATATGAAAGTCAACTTATACCAACACTCACTGTCTAAGTATATCCCTTCTAATTGCCTTATAGAGATACAGTTCTCAAGAGTTACAAGTATCATCTTCTCATGTAGGGAAAGCATTTTAAGTCTTATTGAATATCATGTTTGTTTGTTCTTCCTGTTTACATTTTTATGCTTCCCTTGAGTCTTGTATTTGAATATCAAATTTTCTGTTCAGCCCTGGTCTTTTCATTACTGAGTGTACATCTTTTCCCCTGAAAGATTATGTTCAGTTATACTGGGCAGTTGATTCTTGGTCGTAATGCGAACTCTCTTGCCTTCCAGAATATCATA
Organism: Phalanger gymnotis; assembly: GCA_028646595.1. NCBI lineage: Eukaryota > Metazoa > Chordata > Mammalia > Diprotodontia > Phalangeridae > Phalanger > Phalanger gymnotis. The sequence goes on along the minus strand of JAQQSZ010017735.1, from coordinate 6,215 downwards.
TTCCAAGACCTCTGATCCTTTAATGTAGAAACTGCTAAGCCCTTTGTAATCCTGACTGAGGCTCTTTGATATTTGAAGTATTTCTTTCTGGCTACTCGCAATATTTTCTCCTTGACCTGATAATTCTGGAATTTTACTACAATATTCCTTGGCGTTTTTATTTTGGTACCTCTTTCAGAAGATGATCAGTGCATTCTTTCAATGACTATTTTACCATCTGATTCTGTGATATCAGGGTAGTTTTCCTTGATAATTTCTTGAAAGATGATTTCCATGCTTTTGTTTATTTTTACCATGGCCTTCAGGTAGTCCAATAACTTAAATTATCCCTGCTGTATCCATCTTCCAGGTCAGTTGTTTTTCCAATGAGGTATTATACATTTTCTTCTATTTTTTCATTCCTTTGATTTTTTGACTGAATCTTGAGATCCTATAGAGTCATTACCTTCCACTTGCACACTTCTAATTTTTAAGGAATTATTTTCTTTTACTAGCTTTTGTATCTCCTTTTCCATTTAGCCAAGTCTACTTTTAGAGGAGTTGTTTGTTTCAGTGGATTTTTTTAATTTGGCCAATTCTATTTTTTAAGGAGTTGTTTTCTTCAGTCAATTTTTATGCTTCCTTTTCCAAGCTGTTGTCTCTTTTTTTTCCATAACTCTCCTTCCTAATTCCTATGTCTTTTCCAATTTTTTCTTCCACTTCTCTTACTTGATTTTTAAGATCCTTTTTGAGCTCTTCCAAAGGGACTTTTTGGGCTTGAGACTAATTCATATCCCCCTTTGAGGCTTCATATGTAGGCATTTTGACATTGTTCTCCTCTGTGTTTGTGTTTTGATCTTCCCTGTCCCCATAGTAGCTTTCTATGGTCAGGGCTCATTTCTGTTTCTTACTCATTTTCAGGATATTTCATGACTTTTAAAGCTGAATTCTGCTCCTGAGGCACAAGGGGCACTACCCCAAGCTTCTTATGTGGGTGGCCTTATCACTGGCTTTCCATTCTGAGACCTCTGGTGCTTCCAGCTTGCCTACTGTGCTTAGGGTGGCCTGGCCTAGTCATGCCTGTTATGCCAGGGTTCTAGGGCTCACAATTTGCCTTCCTTACAACATTCCTGTGAGATAGGTGAGAAAAAACACTGATAAATTTTTGACAAATGAAGAATTTGAAGTTCAGTGATTGATTGACCTAATGAAGACAATACAACTAGTAAATGGAGGAAATGTGACTTGAATCCAAGTCTCCTGCCTTGAAAGGTATATGCTTTGCTCTGTATTGTAACTGCTTCCCAGGGCAAGTTGCTTTATGGCATGTCTGTATTGTTTATAAATCTGTTTTCAGTTGCCAAACCCATTTTGGAGAGGATTCACTATTGACTTACTTTTTTTAAAAAAAAATATACATGTATGGAAAGACATATGATCATGGTTCTCAGTCTTGAAACATCCTGTCAATTGGAGAATAGCAGTATTGCTCAGCTAAGGGAGACTATAGAACAACTTGAGCTCTATATCCATGCCTTTCGAGGCTCACTGGGAAGGAGCAGGAATATTCACTGATGTCCTACTCTCCTCTAGCCAGTGAAAGGTCTATAGAAAGATTCCAGCTTCCACTCTCTAAGAGTCACCAGCAGCATGTCATGGGCAAAAGAGTACTAAGATTTTAGTTCCAACCCCAGCTCTCATACTTACTACCTCTGGAAAGTCACTTAACACCTCTAGCCTCAGTGTCCTTACTTGTAAAATGTTCTAAATGATCTCTAAGGTCTATTCCAGCTCAAAATTTATATTCCTATGATAGTTGATCCTTAAGAGATTCAATGAAGGTAACAATAGCAATAAGTAATATTTATATACTACTTTAGAATTGTCTCGTTTGATCCTCACAACAACTGTGTGAGATAGGTGCTATTTTTCTCCCCATTTTATGGATGAAGAAATTGAAGCTGAGAGAGGTTAAGGGACTTGAAATTAGGCAACTAATCTGTGTCTGAATCTAGATTTGAACTCAGGTCTTCCTGACTTCAGGTCCAGTGCTCTATTCATTCACCGTGCCTCTTTGCTGCTAAGAGGCAATTGACGCTAAAAGGAAAGAGGTATGTGGTAGATAGACAGTCCATCCTTTGTTGCTAAAGATTTGAAAAATTACCATGCCTGTGAATATGCAAAAATGTTAATATGAGTAACAGGTAACAATTAGGCAATTAGGGAACAAGTTATATAGATAATTATTGTATTTAACTTTTTTCTAAGAATAAGGAGATTTACAACCTCCCAAAAAAACTTTATCAAAAAGAGTTTAATACTGTCAGGGCTTTCACCAGTCATGAAAAGAACTCTGCTACTCCATTGCCTGCAGGAAAGTCTCCAAATCTAATGTTTCTTAATTGAGCTGGTTTTCTAGGCAATCAATTTGATGTTTCAGTGCTTTTCTGCTGTTACCATTCTCAGAAAAAAAAAAGAATGTAGTGTCCATTGATTGTTAGTTTCACATCATCATTTTTTCCCTTAGACTCCTTTGGTCCTGAACCAAAGCTTTCCAATTACAAGAACAGCAACCTGGATCACATTCAACATTTTGTATTGGTGTCTCTGGCATCTATGTATGTGCAGGGCTACTCTTAGGGAGTGAAATGAGCAAATTGCCTTTGGAGATTTATTTGCTTCTGTTCGTGGTCTCCCTTATTTGACCAGAAAGGAACTTTTTAGATTTTGAGCTTTGTAAAACCTCTGAGATGGTGACCTGGATAACCAAAATTTTCAAAAACTATAAATTTTGCAGGCCACAGATATTGTTTCAAACAAGAACAATCTTTTGAAGTTAAAAAAAACAGCTAGAATGAAGTTCTTCAATCAGATTTGGGGATACTTTATTTTGATTGATAACCATCAATTTTGTATTGTTCCATAAAGTTTACTTTTTATTTCTACATATCATCACCATACCACTGCCATGGTTTTGGCCCTATGCATATATGTTCATTAATACTGAGGCTTCCTTACCCCTTCTTTGTTCCTGGTGGGGGAAATGTACATACTTACCATTATACCAATCAGAATAGCACTGCTATTCCTTAGGCATAAGCACCCAAAAGAAAACTTTCCAGCAAAGTTTAGAAAGATTTGGGCATAGAATCATTGGCTAGAATGAGTTTTCAGAAGCAATAAAGCATATTCTTTGCTAATTTCTAATCCTTTTTAACCCTGACCTTCAAACAAACCCATCATTCCAATCTCTTTGTCATCTCCACGATCTGCATTCTTGATTTCTGTTCCTCAAGCTGTAAAGCATAGCTTAAAAAATCATGGCAACATTCTGACTGTGACCACTATAAGTCATCAAGTGAACAAACTTTTATTAAGTAGCTAATATGTGCCAGGCATTGTGCTAAGCACTGGATTAAAACACTTAGGGAACTATTGAATTCATATGAACTAATCTCGTAAGGGTACCCCCTTCTTTTCAACTAAACTTTTTTTTCACTTCTTGTTAATTTCCTGTTAGATTTCCCACTGTAACTATTCTAAAGCATACTCCTTAAATCCTCAATTTAACCACCACACTTCTCATCCTCAGCAGATGTTACTTTGCCTCCCACTTTAGAGAGAAAACCAGCCATATGACAATTCCCCCCTTTTTAGCATGCCAATCCACACCATTCTTTTTGACTTAAAATCTCTGTAAAGCCTTACTCATTATCTTTTTTCTTACTTTGGTCTCATCTCAGAAGAATAAATGTCCTTTCATTTCCCTAGATTAACACATACACTTATGTTTTTAAAACCACACCCTCTTTTTGCTTTCAGGTTATTAGCGCATCAATTATTTCCACACCCTCTCCATAGCCTTTAGCTCAATGTAGGTCAACACACCACTTTGGCCAAGGCAGTTTTACAAGGTGATCAGAGTATTACCCTCACAAATACATAGACCTGGGTTCAAATTCCACCTTGGGCACATGCTATGTGACCCTGGGTAAGTTACTCAAGATCTCAGTGACTCAGGTAACTCAGAGGAAGTGACTCGCTAGGATCTCTTTACACTGATGAAATCACAGGTCTGTTTTGTTTAAAAAGCACAAAACTGTCCACCATGATATGGTACAGAAAAGGTTGGCCTTGGAATTAGGAAGGCCTGGGTTCAGAGTTTTCCTCTGAAACATATTAATTGTGTGACTATGGGCAATTCATTTAATGATTAAATGTCTCCAATAAACTCCTTACAATGATACATTGCAGATGAGATACTGATCTGTATCAGTGTGTCATCCCAATCTGGTGTAGACAGAGTCCCTGCAATAGTGTCTTTCTATTTGGAGGACCTGGAGAATCTGCTTCTGGGAGAATAATTTATGACTGTAAGTAGAAGAGAGTTTTTACCCTAGAAATTTTCTCCATGCCTCCCTCACCTCTTAGTGTGATAGGTGCTGGGATTACAAAGACAAAAATGAGACAATGAAGCATTTCCTGGCTTTTAAAGATCTTATATTCTATTTAGAAGATACATACAGATGAGTAAATAAAAAGTAGTTTGAGGCAGAACAGAGAACCATGAACTGGATAAATGAGGACGACTTGTGACAGGCATTACTCAGGCTGTCACATTAAGTTCCACATACAAAGATGGAAAGCATCCCAAGGTCCCATTGCACAGATAAATAAAATATCACAATGTTGTGGACCAGTAAAAATGTAACTATGTAAAAAAACAAGGTTGTAAAACAAGAAGAGGTTTAATTCCCTCGGATACATGGAACCTTACAAAATTGAAATGGTCTAGTCTTATAGTTCAGTACTTACTTATATGTCAACATTTAGGCAATTGATGAAGTAATTTACTCTTTTTTGGAGAATTGTGTGAGCTGTTCTGGGGCTTAAAATGAAGGAGTTGGTCATGGCTCTTCCAGTTTCTCCCTCTCTACTGACTGCCTCACTATGCCTACAAATGTGACCGTGTCTCCTTTATCTTCAAGAAGCTCTTACTTTATCCATCCATTTCTGAGTCCTATATCTCTCCTTCCATCTGTGGCTAATGTCTTTGTGGAGGCTGTCTACAATGGGTGCCTCTACTTCCTTTTTCTCTTTCCCTTAAGATATTAATTCTCTGCAGTCTGGCTTCCAACCTCATCATTCAGAAGGAAATTGTTCTCTCCACAGTTACTAATGATCTCCTAATTGCCAAATCTAATAGTTTTTTTTCTCAATTCTCATTCTTCTTGACCTGTCTTTAGCCTTTGGGACCATTGATTACCATCTTCTCCATCATATTATCTTTTCTCCAAGTTTTTGATAACTGTTCTTACCTGGTTTTCTTTTTATACATCCAATCCCTCTTCATCATCAGTGTCGCCTGCTGGGTTTTTATTTAGGTCATACCTGATAATTGTGAATATACCACAGGACTCTGTCCTAGGCCTTCTCCTCTTCTATCTCTACACTATTTAACTTGGTGATCTTGCCAGGTGCTCTCACAAATTCAATTATCTATGCTCATGAAAGCCTTCTGAAGTCCCTGGCTTCCTTCATGTCCGAGTTAAAATCCCATCATCTATAGGAAGTTTTTCCCAGTCCCCTTTAATTCTAGTTCCTTCTTCCCCTGTGTTGATAATTCCCAATTTATTCTGTACTTAACTTATTGGTACATGTTTACATGTTGCTTTCCCTTTTGACTGTGAACTCCTTGGTAGCAGAGATTGTCTTTTTGCCCTTTTCTTTACATCCCTAGCACTTGGCACAGTGCCTGGAACATAGTAGGTGGTTAAATAAATGTTTATTCAATGATCGACCTGGTGAAACTCTCACCTTTGAGCAAGGAGTCACTTTGGGTACTCAAGGTTGCTTATTTTCATTAGTTCTGCTTGACTGCTAATATTTTTATAGCCTTTATTATCTTAATAAAGGGATTAAATGTACAATTGTAGCTTGAAAGCCATTTTCATAGAAATCCTAAACTTGAAGCTACAGGGATCATTCAGCTTTGTAAGGGAGATGACCACTGAATAAACTTTGAAGTGGGATAAGAATTCTGAAAGTGAGAAATTCTTTACCCTCCTTTCATCCTTCCTAGAAAACTGACACATATAAAAAAGAAGCAATAAAAAAATCTAAAGATCCAGCTATTCCCTTAAGATATTATCCTAGTACTCTCCTCCTCACTACCAAACTTTTTATTAAATATTTTATTTTCCCTAATTACATATACAAATAATTTTAACATTTTT
>JAQQSZ010017734.1:0-10734 GCA_028646595.1 Phalanger gymnotis | reverse complement strand
CGTATACACCAATATCTTGCACTGTATACCAAAATAAAGTCAAAACGGGTTCACAATTTAGGAATAAAGGTTGATACTATAAGCAATTTGGGAGACCAAGAAGTAGTTTACCTGTCAGATTTATGGGAAAGGGAAGAATTCATGACCCAAGAAGAGATAGAGAACATTACAAAATGCAAAATAGATAGTTTTGATTATGTTAAATTGAAAAGATTTTGTACAAACAAAGCCAATGCAATAAAGACTAGGAAGGAAGCAGAAAATTGGGAAAGAATCTTTATAACCCAGTGTCTCTGATAAAGGCTTCATTTCTAAAATATACAGAGAACTGAGTCAAATTTCTAGGAATACAAGTCATTCTCCAATTGAGAAATGGTCAAAGGATATAAACAGGCAGTTTTCAGAGGAAGAAATTAAAGATATCTATAGTCATATGAAAAAATGCTCTAAATCACTATTGATTAGAGAAATGCAAATCAAAACAACTCTTAGGTACCACATTTCCCCTGTAGATTGGCTAACAGGATGAATGATAAATCATTATATATGAAAGATCCTCCATATTATAGTGCAAGCCTAGCACGTATGCATCAGGTTGTCCTCTGCATAAACCTCTGGACTCTCCTACTTGGAGATGTGATAAGCCTTGAGCAAAAAATGACAAACCTTCTGACTCTCCCACTTGAAGACATGATAAGCCTTGAACAAAGAATAATTAACATTCTTGAGGTTAAACATTTGGGGAAACTGCAGTTCTGGGGGCCTAGCCAGCTCCCAAGAATGATATCTCACGTGAACTCATTGTGAGGGTTGGCTCCCCTCTCAATGGGAACATCCGGAGTAATTGGCAGTAAGTTTTCTTTGGGGCTTTATTTAAGTCTCCATGTGAGTGAGTCACGTTGGGATCTCACCCATGGAGAGGATGCTTTTCCTGGGACTTTCCCATTTGGGACCCTCGTTGAGCTGTGTACCCCTGGATCCACCAGCTTTGAAGGATCAGGTGCTGGTGCTCCCTGAATTGGTGATGTATTGACGGATTGCTTTCTGTGTCTGTCACTTTTGCTGGGATTAGCTGTGTTGTTAGGAACTGTTGGTTATTGTGTCATAAATCCAATGTAACATTCTCTCTGTCTTTTAATAAAAGCATTATCCCATTGGGCTTGTGTCATACTGCAGGTGGGAATCCAAACCTAACTTAGCTTAATTGCACACAGGACAAAGCAGGAAAATGATAAATGCTAGAGAGGATATGGGAAAATTGGAATATTGTTAAATTGTTGGTGGAGTTGTGAACTGATCCAGCCATTCTGGAGAGCAATTTGGAACCATGCCCAAAGGGCCATAAAAATGTGCATGCCCTTTAACCTAGCAATACAACTTCTAGAGCTGTATCCCAAAGAGATATTACAGGTGAGAAGTGGACCAGTATGTACAAAAATATTTATAGCAGCTCTTTTTATGGTGGCATAGAATTGTAAATAAAGGAGATGCCCATCAATTGGGGAATGGCTAAACAAATACTGACATATGAATGTAATGGAATACTATTGTGGTACAAGAAATGAGGAGCAGACTTCATTATAACCTGGAAGGACTTATGTGAACTGATGCTGAGTAAGGGAAGCAGAACCAAGAGATCATTATACATGATAACAGACACATGGTATCTGTAAGGACTAACTTTGATAGACTTGGCTCTTCTCATCAATGCAAGGTTCAAAGACAACTCCAAAAGTCTCATGATGGAAAAAGCTATGCACATGCAGAGAAAGAATTATGGAGTCTGAATGCAGATTGAGGCAAACTATTTGCTCTCTTTTTTTTCCTTCTTTTTTGGTTTCATTTCTTCTTTCTCATTGTTCATTCCACTGGTTATAATTCTTCTTTACAACCAGACTATTACACAAATAAATTCAGTGTTAAGGTATGTGTAGAAACTACATTGGATTACATGCCATCTTGGGGGTACAGGAGGAAGAGAGGGACAGAGAGAAAATTTGGAACCCCAAAACTTGGGGAATGGAGTGTTGTAAATTAAAAATAAAAAAATCAATTTATAAAAAAACATAGTTAAATTCAAGACAGAATAGTCACAAATGTTAGAGATTGCCAAGAAGGGAAGCATATTTCCTGATTTCCCCAACTAGTAGAGTTCTTGAGTTAGTTCTAACTTACTTTATTACCGAGGAACTAACCCGAAAAAGTGTGCATTTCACAGACTTCCGTCTACTTCTGTTATTATGCCCTAATTTTGTGTTTCATAGACTATTGCACTGATAGCAAACTACAAAGATATTATTACTATTCACTGAAACAGCTATGAATACTCATCAAATACAGCTTCACATAGTCAATAAAATGAGTATTACTTTGATCTCAACTAATCATTACAATTTAATAATGCTCTTCCTCCAGGAAAAAAAGAACCTTACCTATGCTTACATTTCTAAAGCACTTAACACGGCAGTATCTAAGTGCTTATAATTGCTGCTCTTCTTACAATGCTTGTCTCTTCTTAAGGAATGAACCAAAGTATCTAAGAATTACTGTTCTTATTCCCAGGTAGGGGATGTGAGAGCAACCAAATTCCAATCTCTTGAATCATCAAAGGAAAAATGAAAACAACTCTAGGCCCTTCACTTACCTAAAGATCAATAACTTCTACATTCTACTTACACAATTTCATTAGTTTTTATCTTCTGAAGTGGTCAAGGTATCTATCTCCCAAAGCAGTCAAGGAGTCATCAAAACTCTCTTGTCAACTTTGAGGGCCAGTCAGGCTGTTAAAAGGGATTTTCTATATAGCAATGCCTGTCCTTAATAAACTCTATCAAAAAGATATATAATTTTCCAGCTTGAAGATATGTAATTTTCCAGTATTAGAAACAAAAAAAAGCTTTATTTTAAAAGCATACCAGTACTCACTAATGGAATCCACCGTATCCAACTCATTTGACATCTGGGTCATATTTTTCAGGAAAACTACTGAAATATACGTTTATGTTTAGCAGATTTTTAAAAATATTTTTGTGCTTAGCAGATTTCAATTGGAATTCTAAAGAAATGACAGTTTCAGTCCTGCAGAGACATGTTTAGGTTAAAGCATTGTTATAATGTTATGGTTTCCCTCACACCTTCAGGCAACATTATAAAGCTTCCCTCCTAATATCACTATGCACACACACACACATACACATTCTCTCTCTCTCTCTGTCTCTCTCTCTCTCTCTCCATAGAGACATTTTGACAATAATATAATTTAAAAAAATAATTTCATAAGCACCTCCCACTAAATATTTATAAGCTCATTTATATGATATTATTGCCATTTAATTCTGAAATAGCTCAGGGCCATGTACCCAATCTCATTCCTTCAAATAATACTTATTAAGGGCCTACTATTCCTGAGGCAGAGTGCTAAGCCTGGAAACATAAAGAAAAACAAGGAAATCAGTTTTTGCCCTCAAGGGCCTTGTCTTCTACTGGTGGATTCAACAGCTAGCCAGGTAATTGAATACAAGATAACTTGAGAATGAGAGAATATCAACAAATGTGTCAGGAGATAAATTTTTAAAGTTTCTCAGAGGAAGAAAAAAATAGTTAATGTTAAAGGAAGCAAATGATTCTAGGGGGCACAAGAGGAAAGGAAATGCAGTCCATTGACATGGGTCACCCTATGTGAAGATACGACAATTGGAGATAAAATGCTGAGTTCAGTAAAAAGTAAATTAACTTGATCCGAAAATGGAGTGTATGAGGGGAAATAACAAGAATCGCAGAAATTTTTAGTTGGAAGAGAATTGAATCTATTTATTCCAAGCCTCTAATTTATTAGAAAATCCCTTTAGAACATTCCCAGTCGATGATTTAATTTTTGTTTATTGAATGGAGAAATTAATGAATGAGGTCTCTGTTTGCACATTTAATGTGACAGAAAACTTGATACACTCCCTATCACCTCATTCCCCTACATTTTCCTATGGAATAATTGCAATTTAAAAAATTCTCTATGTTATACCCAAAAGGGTCTCCATGGAATTTAGAGATTTGTTTTATCATAACTCTAGAGCTGCAAGAGACCTTAGCTTGTAATCTAGTCTAACCCCTGCATTTTATAGATGAGAAAACTGAAACATGGAGAAAGTGGTTTACATAAAGTCAAACAGCAAGTAAGCAGCAGAAGTAGGATTTGAACACTGGTCCTCTGACTTTAAAACCGTGGCTATTTCCATTTTAACAAGTAGCCTTTCCAGAATGGCTCCAAGCTCCATTCAAAAACTGAATTTATTTCTCCAGTATTCTGTTGCCTCTCCAAAATGAAATAGGGCTGAAATATTAGTTTGAAGGCAAATTGTGGGTGTTAAATCTCAACCTGGGAAGGTTGCACTTAATTTTGACTAGCGCTATGTGGTCAAACCTGTGCCTTATGAAGGCTATTGGGAAAAGTGTGTGATGCTTTGAAGAAAGAAATTATAAACAGCAAGAGGAACAGAGGAGCTATCGTTAGAGACAAGATAAGACATTTTGAAGGCCTAAATGAAAGTAGCGGAAGCATAGAGTGATGAGATGAATCTAAGAGTTTGGTGGAAGTTGGGTTAGAATCAATAAGATCTGATAACTGATTGGATATGGGTAGGGAAGGAGAAGGAGAGAGAAGAGTTAAGGACACTTCAGGTTGTGAATATGGGAAAATTAAAAAATGGTGGTTCTCTAATCAGAAATAAGAAGGTTTGAAGGAAGCATATGTTTAGGGGGGAAGATAATCAGTTTGTTTTCAATATTCTGAATATGATATACAAATGGGACATCCAGGTGAATTTGTCTACCAAGTAGTTGCCAATCAGAGAATAAACTGAAAGAGAGTGATTTGGATTCACTATATGCTTTGAGAACCATCAGATAGAGACATTAATTGAATCTATGGAAGATGTTGAGGTTGCTTTGGAGATTGTACAAGAGAACAGAAGAAGCCCGAGACAGAAGCTAAGGGGAAGAGGGATAGACTGAGAAGTGGCATGAATCTGATTGAATGCCATATCAGATACTGCTGCAAGAGGCAGAAAAGTTAGCCCCACACAGGGACAACCAGTGCTCCAGGTGCTTCCCAGGAGGCATACTTGGAATAACCACTAAAAGTCCACTATCTGTGCGAGCTAGTATGCTGCATTTCAAGCCATAATTTCAGGCTTCTCTGATTGAATCTTCTTATGTGCAGCTATCATCATCATAGCCTTCCCCATAGTATCCTGTCTATTACATGGATGAGATTATAGATTACTTATATTATTATTCAAATATGTCCTGGCTCACAGTTTGCTCCTATCCCCACAGAACTTTAATTTCTTTCCCACGTAAATATTATGTGGGAAAATGGATTACTTACTCACATAGAGATTTAAGTACATGATATAACTGGAGTTGAACTTGATGATCTATAAGTTTATAATTTGGGGCAAATTAATGTGCTCTGAGCAATTGTCTGAAAATCTCAACTCTTTCTACCTCAACTTTCTGTGTGTGATGTCAGCTAGGTACACTCAAAGACCATGTCAGCAAAGGATCTTCCCTACTTTCCCACAACATCCTATCCCTGATTTTATTGTCTCATGGAAAAGGTACAAAACAGCCTCTCTCTGCTCATGGTATTCTTCCTCCAGACATTTGGATTCTTCTATAAGGACCATCGTTTAATTCTTTCGTAATCCCTTCACTATCTTTCTAGCCACCAGCTAGATAAAACTGCTGTCGGATACCCGTTGGTTATTGGAGGAGTAACAGTCAGTTTCCATCTCAGCTTTTTCTCCCACATGTATCAAGTCTTCCTCCTGTGGCCACTCAATCTCAGTTCCCCATTAGTTCCCTTGATATGGTAACTACTCCAAATTCAAGGTATTCTGTGGGTCAATAGCCAATAAGTTAACACAATTAGCTTGAAGTAAATGATTTTCCTGAAATGCTATAGCATGAATAATAGTAACAAAATGTTCCCGCTCCCAGAAATAGACACAATATCTGTAGGAAGAGTGGAAATACAGAGTATACTAGAAAAGAAACAAATTTAGGGAATACACAGGATCAAGGCACCCCATACATCTTTGAATAAACATGAATTTCCCCTTCAAATATTTTAATCAAATGAAAGAAATGAAGGAAAATAGGTGTAATAAAGTGAGTTGAATGAAGTCCTAGCTTTTAGTATTTAGTCATTTTCGGTTATAAACCATTTAAACATTTTTAAAATTAATTTTTGTTATTCTTTTAACAGTCAATATGACAGACAAATTGAGCTTTAGATTTGATAATTTAATTCATTCATCTGGTATATAATGAGGAAACTGGAATGAAAGCTTTAAGAATCATGTTCATACATAGTAGTTTCCAAGTTCAAGTATATATTTGTATAATAGAAAAGAATAGAAATAGAATATAATAGAATAGAACTATTCTTTCTTCTCTTTAACCATCAGAGTCACAGGATTAAATACTCAGCTGAATCTATAATTACATTGATGAGGATGTTTCCTCTAAATATTCATCTAATACACACACACATATACATACACATACACACACATGTATGTATGTATTTGGGGTATAGGATGTGTTTAGGGAAGACTAGTAGCTCTGGTGTGAGGGTGACACTACTCTCCACCTTCGTCTCCAACTGTTCCTGTGGTTCCAAGAAGTGGTAGGATGTGTAGAGTCCGTACCCCAGGAAACCATTTTGGCAGATGTTCTAAACGAGGTTGAGGGTAATAGAGGGGCCTCAAACCCACTGTTGAGTTAGGAGTGTGTCTGCCCCAAGCATGTGAAGACTTCCCTGGTGAAATGAGTGGATGAGAATAATTTGTTCCAATAGCTATGAAGGCAGCTGAAGCAGGCACTTGAAGCGTTTAGAGCTTGGTTAAACATTGAAGATGCCAAGGACATCCACTGCATTTTGAGCCACCACCAATTGTCTTGATTCTATCCTGCCACTGGACTGTGATTACTCTGGAGGAGAGAGGGAGGCCAAGACTTCATGCAACTCTGTCTCATTTAAATCCAATTTAAGCATATGGCACAAATAGTTATGATTTGACCAGGGTCATATAGATAGTATGAGTCAGAGGTGGAATTTACATCATGTCACCATATATTTATAATTATCTTTCTATCCAGTATTGTAATACTGGAAGACTAACTTTCAAATATATACATAGATATATGTACATAGAGATATATACAGTTGTATATACACATGCACATATACACGCATCATGCACACCTACGCTCACAAATGTAAACTCCATCTTCTATTTCCGAGTCTTTGTATTATAGGCATGAGAGTGAAGGGTGAAGCGTGGTACATTCTTTCCTCAACTCTTCTTCATAGATTTCCTTTCTATCTTCAAGATGGAGCTTAACACCCTCCTTCTTCATCCTCTCAACTACTAATGCTCTCTTTATATTTATTCTGGATATACTTACATACCTATCCTTTATGTTCTCTATTAAAATGTAAGCTCTTTGTGAGTAGAAATGTTAAAAATTCGTATATTTTCATCCTCAGCAATTAGCACAGTATGTGGCACATAGTAGGCACTTAGGAAAGATTAGTTTATTGATTAGAGGAAGAAAACTGAGAGATAACATGAGATGGAATGAGAGGGGTTTACAGAAGAAGAAAGGGAACAGTACAGAGAAAGACACAGAGAGAAAAAGAGCTGTGCCCAGTAACAACTCATAGGAAAAAAAAGGGAACTTTATCATTGCACCAATAGAGAATCTGAGAGATGTATCAGAAAGCATCTGATAACATCACCTGAAAGCATTTGCACCACAGGGCCCCAACACCCTTTCTCTTCTCTTGTTGCCTTCATAGTGTTCCCCGCTGTGTGCAGCCTGTCTGCTAGGTAGATTGTTCAGCTGGGCTCTCTGGGTCTGCTCTTCTCCTATCCTATCCTCTCCTTAGCTCAAAGACTATCAACACTAACTCTCTCATCATTCACTCTCTTTAGGGTAAATTATCTCCTACTATGGAAGTAGTTCTGCTGAACACACAGTTGCCAATGTGGTGGGAGGGGGAGAAGGGAAGAATTCTCTCCCTTCTTTTCCACAGTTAGAATTCATACTCCTCAGAGTTAACTCCTGCTTAGTCTAACTCCTTCAAGAGTGTGTTCAGATTTTAAAGGCTCCCAGTGGTATGACTGATCCTTTAGCTAGATGGTGGCTACTAAGCCTAAAATTTCATCAAGTTTGATATAAGACCTACACACTTCCTACAGGACTAATGCATTATAAACCTTTCCTTTAAGACTTTAATGCTATCTTTTCTCTATTACCTGCCCTTAAAATGAAACAATTTCATTAGGCGGGTTTGAGGAACTCAAGTGATCAGGAGTTTCCTTTCCCTTTCCCTGCACACCTAACACAAGATGACTGGTTTACATAACTCTCTACTTCCTTCATCCTGTGAAATGACAACAGCCACAACCATTTCCTTTATTTTAATCTATTGGACCTACTCAGCCTCACATACAGCCTGTCCTTGGTATTACTGAAAATGCATGAAAGATTCTAAAGTTCCAATAATTTCTAATGAACTGCCACAACCTGATACTATAAGCCCATATCATTTTCTTTAGATACCTTTCATTTGAGATAAAAAAAGAAGACCCAAAATAGCATGCATCTCTAAAATTCAACATTTGTAAATAAGAATGTGCAAAGCAAATGCTCATTAAAATCAATCACCAAACTGAGCCGCCATAATTAACTGCTTTTTTTAAAGTTTTAAAAAAATGGAATCAGGCTATGTTGATCAAAGAAAGAATTTGAAATTTATTTAGAGAAAGGAACAGTGACTTTTTAAAATTTTTCTTAAAGTATCTAGTTTCTTTTAATTGGCATTTGAAAACAAAAGTAGAATGGTTAAAATACATTAGGTTCAGTACAAAGCAGTGGGAAAACAAAGCAAAACTAACTATTAAATATCCATCAAAAGCTGTGTCATGGCTTGAGAAGCAAAGAAATTGAAGAGAAGCAAGAACCTCTGAATAAGGAAGAATTGGAGAAGTTCTGATCATATGATCTCACAAAGACTAATAAAGTGAAAAGAAAAACTGGATCACATGAGAAACATAAAACTTGTGTACTGTTGATACAGTGAATGGAAGATCATTTACATCAAGGACGATGACTGAAGCTGGTTTCTTTGAAAAATTAGAAAATAGCAAGGCCAGAAAAGATTCATAATTATTGGCACAAACATTTTACAGTGGTGCATAGATTACTAACAAGGCATTTTACCAGCTACCTTTCAGATTCACAAGTACAAACATCCTTCTTAAGTGAAGGCATTGTATTAGGACTTTTACTCCCTAAAGATGAGAACACAATTTTTTCCTCTGAAGACAGATCAGTTGCATGTTTATCTGCTTTATATACTTCACTCACAACTTATTTCACATGCAAAGAAATTTGTGTACAGATTAAGAACAACAGCATTTAACATCATCATCAATAACAACTAAAATATTTTAAAAATATTTCCAGAGGTTAAAAAAATATATTTATTAATAACCATTAAATAAGGCATCCCAAGGCATTGTAACATTTATACTACTTTTATTGTTAACCTGTGCTAGACCATCTCCAGTCTTCCTGACCTATATCTGGCCATTGGACCCTGATGGCTCTGGAGGAGAAAGTGAGGCTGGTGATTTTGTGTAGTCCTCCCTCACTAAAATCCAATTTACTTTCAAATCATGACATCATCTTCCTGATGTCATTGTTCTCTTCGTAAATGAAGGATGAACCACAACTATTGACATGAAGACTTTTATACCATCCCGGACTTATGTTCGTTCATATAATGCAAATGTATAATACAAAATCAAAATGCTAGGATATTTGATATCCAAAAGGAAGGGGCACTGTATTTAAAATGCAACACAAAAATTTTAGTAAAAATTGATATTCATTATAGAATTTTAAAAAGAGTTTCTTTAAGGCTGTTAGTGTTTTGCTGAGTTTTAATTACATAATCCTCTCTCCTAAATGGAACTAATTCTGACTTCCAAGAGAATAGCACCAGAACATTTTAAACATTCTGGAAGAATTTCTGGAACATCTTAAAATACTTTAAAATATGGAAGACATCAAGTTACGTGGCTCCATCAAAGAACACATTAGACAACTTCTTAAACTCACGGAATCTTTCAGAAATTATATCAAAATATGAATTGGGCTTAAAAAAACATAAAATTCTTAACATATGGCAAGGGAAAATAGAGGTGTAAGATTTTGGGTTGGAATCCAGATAGAAAACTGAGCCAATGTATGAATATATCTTGCTTCTTCTACATGCAAGACAGATCAAACCTGTAACTATCCAAGAGAATGTTATATCCAAATATTAGGAATCTTACTCACATATTGATAAATGGAAAAATCAGAGGTAAATTGGAAAGACATGTTTGAAGCATATGGTACCTATACAACTGTTCTCTTATGATGTTATGTTGACAAGCAAAATGATCTTTGTTTTCTTTGAGTAATTCAGTGTATTTCATTGAGCCTTGCTAAGTGTTAAGCCCCAGGCCCAGAGCCCTGTTGGGTGTGGAACCAATGTGGATGTGAACCTCCCAGGATCCTGGGGGGAGTGCCTAGGACTGGAGCCAATAAAAGCCTGTGGTGGGAGAAGCTTGCTGAACGGTTGGAGCAGAGCTAAGAGGCAGTTGGAGAGGCAGT
>JAQQSZ010017733.1:0-10734 GCA_028646595.1 Phalanger gymnotis | reverse complement strand
CACTTAATTCCTCCCATCAGGTGGGCCTGGTGGGCCAGAAGCAACTGCAGCTGTAATTCTGTAGCTGCCCCACCTCTGCTGCCCCTGGTGGCTGAACAGCAAGCTCTATCCCAGTCCCCAGCAACTTCTCCCCCTAACCTACTCTGTTGTCCTTGGTGTTTGTGGGTTGAGGAGTCTGGTAACTGCGCAGCTCACTGATTCAGGGCGCTAGGGCACGGTCTGCCCGGTTCCTGGTCTGGTTGGTCGGCGCCACCCACGCTGGGCTCCGCTCTGCTTAGCTTCACTCCCCTCCGCTCCCAGCTCCGTGCGGGATAGACCCTACCCAGAGACCATCCAGGCTGTCCTGGGCTAGTGCCCTGCTTCCCTATGGTATTTTGTGGGTACTGCAGTTCTAGAATTGGTTCAGAGCCATTTTTAATGGGTTTTTGGAGGGACTTGGCGGGGAGGTCATGCTAGTCCCTGCTTTCCAGCTGCCATCTTGGCTCCACCCCCTCCTCCATCATTTCTTACAACACACTAGTTCTCTATCACATTTATATACCATAATTTCTTCATCCATTCCCCAATTTATGGGTATTTCCTTACATTCTTATTCTTTGTCACCTCAGAAGAGCTATGACAAATATTTATGTATTTTTTATTTAACGTTTAAAATTATTTATTTTTAGTTTTCAACATTCACTTCCATAAGATTGAGTTCTAAATTTTCTCCCCTTTCCTCCCCAAGATGGCATGTAATCTGATATAGGCTATATGTATGTGTTCATATTAAACATTTTCATATTAGTCATGTTGTAAAGAAGAATTAGAGTCAATGAGAGAAAACTTAAGAAAGAAGAAAAAAAATAAAAAAAGAGAGAGAGCAAATAGTTTGCTTCGATCTGCACTCAGACTCTGAAGTTCTTTCTCTGGATGTGAACAGCATTTTCCATCATGAGTCTTCTGGAGTTGTCTTAGATCCTTACATTGCTGAAAAGAGCTAAATGTATCAAAGGTAGTAATCACATGATGTTTCTGTTACTATGTACAATGTTCTCCAGATTCTGCTCACTTCACTCAGCATCAGTTCATATTAACTCTTTCCAGGCTCTTCTGAAGTCTGCCTGCTCCTCATTTCTTATAGCACAATAGTATTCTATTACATTCATATTCCACAACTTGTTCAGCCATTCTCCAATTGATGGGCATCCCTTCAATTTCCAATTAATGTCTACCACAAAAAGAACTGCTACAAATATTTTTGTACATGTGGGTCCTTTTGCCATTTGTATGATCTCTTTGGGATATAGACCTAGTAGTGGTATTGCTGGATCAAAGGGCATGAACAGTTTTATAGCCCTTTGGGTATAGTTCCAAATTGTGCTCCAGAATGGTTGGATCAGTTCACAGTGTAGGGACCTAGGAAAGGGTTAATAGTTTTAACAAGAAAATAGCTGAGAATACAGGATGCACAGCATGATGATTAGCACTCCAAAAGTTGTTACCTTGGGATGAGACCCTACAAGATTATCTACCCCCAGATGGGAGCTATTTCTACAGATAAGAAGAAATCAAACAAGAGGCACCAGGATGTCTGGGCCCAGGAGCTGATGATGTCCGGACCCCAGGAATTAACAAAGACCAGACCCCAGGAACTGATAACAACGGAATGCTGATTCAGCTGTGGGCACTAATTACCTCTGTGAACTATGTCCTTGTTTCTGTATCCTATAAATTCTGCCTTAAACCTGGAGTCGGGGTCTCTCATCATTAGGATGGAGTCCCTGGCATGCCAGTAATAAAAGAGCTCTATGTGATTGCCCAATCCTGTTGTCCCTGGCCTCTTTCCATTCCCAAGCAAACGAATCTAACAACGGCTCCACCAACAATGCATTAGTGGTCTGATTTTCCCATATCTTCTCTGACATTTATCATTTTCCTTTTCTGTCATGTTAGACAATCTGGTAGGTATGATGTGGTACGTCAAAGCCATTTTTGATTTTTATTTCTGTAATCAGTGGTAATTTAGAGCATTTTTATAATAAATATTTTTGTGTATCCTTGGTTAGAGTTTGTTTTGCTTAGGACTAATCTCTCCCTTAACCTACCCTCCAATTGCTCCTCCCTCCTACTTTCCTTTCTCCCCACTTTCCCTGTACATTGATTTTAAGATAACTTTCCCTAACATTCCTCTCCACTCCCCTAGTGTATTCTTCTTCCTCTCTCTTTCCAATCTTCTCTTGAGATCATCAAGATATGATAGAACCTGTCCCAGGCCTTGTCTAATTGGATTCCCTCTAAGACCCCTGAAGATGATAAGTTTATCACCTCTCCATATTTGGATATAAGCAGTTCCTCCTTATCTAATCCATCTAGTCAATATTTACTCATGTATTTCATGAAACACTTTTTGCATTTCTCTTAACTCCTGTGTTTGAACCTCAAAGTTTCTATGTAGCTCTGGCATTTTCATCAGGAATTTTTGTATTTCTATTTCATTAAGGATCCATTTTTTTCCTCTGTGGCATTATGCTCAGTTTTTCTAGGTGAGTTATTTCTACCTGTAGGCCCATATCTTTTGCCATCTGAAATATTGTATTCTAAGATCTCTGCTAAATTGTATGTGATACCAACTATGGTTCCTTGGTATTTGAATTCTTTATTTTTGGCTGTAATATTCCTGGGAGTTTTCATTTTGGGGTTTCTTTTAGGAAGTGAACAGTGGATTCTTTGGTTCTAAGAGATCTGAGCAGTTTTATTTTTATGATATCTTGAAATATGATGTAGATACGCATTTTAATCTCATCTCCCATAACCAAACTGTTGCCAAATTCTGTCATTTCTACCTTAATATATATCTTATAAATTCCCCCTTCTTTCCTCTGAGAGAGGCAGCTAATTGGCACAGTGGATAGAGCACCAGTTTTTGAGTCAGAAAGACCTGAGTGCAAATCCAATCTTACACACTTATCAGCTGTGTGACCTTGGGCAAGTCATTTAACTCAGTTTCCCTCAGTTTCCTCATCTGTAAAATGAGCCGGAGAAGGAAATGGCAAACCTCTCCAGTATCTTTTCCAAGGAATACCCAAATGGAGTCATGAAGAGTCAGACATGATTGAAACAACTGAAGAACAAGAAACTCCTCTGACACTGCCATGACCCTGTTAAAGGCCTTCGAGTACTGCAATATGCTTCCTGTTGACCTTCAAGTCTCTCCCCACTCCAGCCCAACCTCAACTCAGCTATCAAATTGATCTTTCTTTTAAAATACAGCTTTGACTGTGTCATTTCCCTATTTAAAACTCTTATTTTACTTAAAAGTTTATTTAGGACTCCAGTGACTCTATTGGCTCCAGCATCAAATACAAAATCCTGTTTGGCATTTATAAACTGGACCGTTCCTATCTTTCCAGTCCTCTTATGCTTTACTTCACATGGTCTCATCTGGTGACACCGACCCCTTTGCTATTAGTCACAAAAGACAGTCAACCTCCCAACTCTGAGAATTTTCACTGACTGTCCCTGCATGTGAATCAAATGGGACGAAATGGAATGAATGGGAATCTTCTCATTTCTACCTCTTGACTTCTTTCAAGTCTCAGCTAAAATTCCACCTTCTACAAGAAACCTTTTCTGAGCCAAAAAACTAAACCCCAAATTAAACTCAGAGGCTACTGAAGTAGAAAGTAGAAATGGATTTTATTACTATGCTGAGGGAAAGGATGGTATCTGAACAATCAATCAGTAGGGAGAGGTGGGGCCCAGAGGGCAGAACTTTATACCCTAACATAAACAACACCTCCCCCCACTGGCCTTTTACTCTCATTGGTGGAGTTCAGGCTTACGTTCTAAATCTACTACAGAAATCTGCTACCCCTGGTACAATTTAGCCAATGCCAAACTCTTAAAGACATTTTTTTCCTTATTTGGCAGGGACACAGTTCAGGTGATTTTTGTAACCCGAAACTTAAGCCTAGCTCATTCATCTCACTTAACTCACAGAAAGGCCGAGATCCAGATTCCATGAGAGGGTTTCGCCATCCCACTCACTGGGTATGGCTCTGGACACCTCCACACTTTTGAACTTTCAACCCATTCCTGAACTTTTCTACCAGGCCAAGTCTCTGGCATTCCCCTGAGCCACCCAGCCCATCCCAGCATAATCCTTTTAACTGCCTTTGTGGCCTTCATTGTCTACACCTGGCCTCACCCCAGGCTATTTGCCACTCCTTAATTTCATCTAGACCCTTTCCTGGTTACCTTGGGGTCACCCCAGCCCATTGGCCACTCCTAGATCACATCCAGATCTTCCCATAGTCTTTCTGTATAAAAGATCCATCTCACAGCACCGCCCCACCCCATTAAATTACTCAGATTCTTAAAAGCTCACCAATAGGGTGGATTCTTAAAATCTCGCGCACCTCAACTAGTGTTTTAATAAACCTTTTCTCTGACTGAAAGAAGGCTTGAGTTGAATTCTTTTGAGGCAGAACCTCATCTTTTGCCCTTGAATTTCAGGGCTCCCAGCATCCCTAGACCTCAACACTAGTGCATTCCCTCTGTTGATTAGTTCCAATTCATCCTGTGAGAGCAAAAAGGGGTCTTTTTGCCTTTCTTGGCACAGGATCTGACCCTTAAGAATGGCTCCTTGGCTTGATTTAGAACAATAATAATCTATTGGATTAATATTCTGTACTTAAATAACAGCAAAAGACATGAATTCAAATCATGGGAAAAACCATAACTTTTTTGTACCAACATAGAGCAATTATGACTATAACTTCATGGAGATATGGTGGTGGTGTTCAGTTGTTTCAGACATATCTGACTCTATTTGGAGTTTTCTTGGTAAAGATACTAGAATGTTTTGCCATTGCTTTCTCCGGCTAATTTTGTAGATGAGGAAACTGAGGCAAACAGGGTTAAGTGGTGCACAGGGTCAGTTAGTAAGTTTCTGAGGTCATATTTGAACTCAAGAGGAAGAGTCTTCCTGACTCCAGGCTTGACGCTCTATCCACTGGACACCTAGCTTCCCCTTTTAAAAGATATATCATATTGATATGTTCATCAATTTCATTACAATATTTTTATGCTAATATTATGTTATAATCAAACCAAGCTAGTTTGAATAAGCTCATTACACCTCCCCCCAGTCAAAAAAAATGTACATTAAAAACAATTCCAGGATACAACCAGAAAGAAACAAAATTGTATTTCTAGAACAATTCTACTACCTACAGAGAGAAAAGGAAAAAAACAAACAAACAAAATGTCTTTTCTAGAATGAGAAAATAAAATCTGCTCCTGAAATAAAAATTACCTCAAACAAAATGTCTGTCTTTCACAATCAAAGTTTTTGGGGCTACTCTAATTGCTAGCCTGAGGCAATACTCATTCAATTTCAAATAGGAAGCCAAGGTGACTGATGTCAGGATTTAGCCTCTCATACACAAAAAAATTAGTCTGGAAAAAATTCCTTCCTTTAAAGTCTCTCTCAAACAAACCAACCAACCATGTAAACACACATTTAAGCTGCAAATCCAATTTAAACTCATTCAAGGCCAGGAAAAGCATAAACAAATAAATCTAATGCACAAGTAATGTGACACTTGGTCCTCTCCCCATTCCCATTCATTAAATTCCAGTGGTGCCCTATTGAACCTCAGGATCAAATATAAAATCCCTTTAAAGCCCTTTATAAGCTAGCCCCTTCCTACCTTTCCATTGTTCTTATACTTTTTTCCTGGCCACATACACATACTCTAATGACATTGGCTTCCATGATACCAGATACTCAGCCTCCCCACTCTGAGCATTTTCACTGACTCTCATGTTTCTGGAATCCTCTCCCTCCTCATCTCTGTGTCCCGGCCTTTAAACTGCAAGTTTCAATAATCATAGCTTAGGGCTGGGATTCAGTTATGAATACTCTCATGTTGTTCAGAATCAATATTGTAGATTGACCTCCTAATTAAGTCCCTAACAGTGCAGTCTGTTAAGACCAGATTGACTCAAGATGTGACTTCAATATATAGCATTCTGGATATAATGCTGTAATAACAACATGGCTAGCAGCTTCTGTAGGGGCGTAAGACCCAACAAGACCAGCAACAAGAGCTTCCAGTGCAGGTCGTTTGACTGCTTTTCTAAGGAAAGCAACTTTAAGGGGTTAACAATCTCACTTTAACTAAACATGCATATATCATTCGCTTAGTTCAGGGGAAAAAGCCAGCACCTTGAACTTCAGAGCAAATACATACAGAAATTACAAGCAGAGACAATATCAACAGAGCCAGTCTGTCCATAGCAATACATAGTTACCGGGGAAACATCAATATCTGGGTTCTTTCAAAGCCTGGCGGCCGGGGGGGTGGGGGTAGGGGGAATGGCCTCTCCAGCAGCTACCCAGAATCTCCACACCAACACTCTTCCAGTGAGTGAGAGCCCCTAAAAGCGAAACACCAACCTCTGAGCTTATATGGGTATATATATATGTTCAGGGTCAAAGGGAGTCACAATATGTGACCCAACCCATGTGACCTAAAAGTACATGTGACTCAAACCCGTGTAAACTAGGCTTTCCCCTGAGGTAAGTAGGTCATCAGACTCCTGATTTAAGGAAAGAAACAAAGGCCAAACTCATCAAGGGCACTTTATTAAATAAGTGCTCCAAAAGAGAAAACAGTAAAAAAGTCCCACCTTAATTACTGATACAAATGCCATACTTTTTCATAATCACAAATCATCCTAAATAATGGTATTGAGGTCAGGGAACCATATGTTGAGGTTTAGAGGTGCTAGAGACCCCAAAATACTGACAGGCTGGGTCCTGCCAAATAAATTCGACTCAAGCCTTCTTTCAGTCAAAGAGAAAAACAAAGTTTATTAAAGATTCGCCATATTGGGTAGACTCTTAAGGAACCTGAGCATTTGTATCACTAATGCCAGCAGGCCAGATTGAATCTAAGCTGAGCTAGATTGAATCTGAGCACCTTCATGAAGGCAAGATGAAATTTACAAACAGAAAGATTGTGGGAGGGATCTAAGGGTGGTCAAGTAGTCTAGGGTGATGGGAGGAGGGGTCCAGGGAGGATCTTGAGGAGGAGTCTAAGGAGGATCTTGATCGGACTGAGGTGACTAGAGGTGAGACTCCTGGAGCTAAGACAATATGGGATTTTGATGGGATCAAGGGTAGGAAGTAGCCAGAGGCAATCTAGAGGTAACAGATAATGCAGGGCTAGGCTAGTTTAAGGGTAACAGAGATTTGGGCTTAGAGATAATGGGCCTCAGATGAAGGCCAGATCAAGTGGGAAAATTCAAGGAGAGTTCAAGGGGGCTCCCAGATTCTATACCCCATCAATGCTACTGTAATGTAAACTTGGTAAAAGAGTGCTGGTTGTTGTGTTTGTCCTTCCTTCTTGAAGAGGACCAGGACATCAGGGAAATGATGACATGACTTTGATTTGAGTGAGGGATGGCTGTGCAAGGTCACCAGCCTCCTTTTTTCCTTCAGAGCCATTTGGGTCCAGTGGCCTGATATTCACCAGGACAACTGGAGATGGCCCAGGATGCATTATGAGACCAAAGGAGTGCTAGTAACATGGGAGTGGGGTGTGTCTTATTTTCTCAGTAACCATATTCTGGAGTTACACAAGATAATGGAGAAGTCTCTGCAGCCTTGGAGCAGTAAGTCAAGAAATGAGTGGAGGAAATAAAGAGCTGAGTCACAATGATTGGAGTTACCGTTCTCCTCTGTCCTTAAAATGAAAGGCTTGCTAAAGCCAGCACCATGTTGGTGCCACAGGGCACTTTTGAAATTCATGCAATGGTTATACTTGAAACCTCCAAATTTTGCTATGAGGTTATGATGTGCCTTTAATACAGCTAAATATAGGTGAAATTTACTTTCTTTATGTGAGCTGATTTGTAAAATTTCTCATTCTAGATGCATGTGAAGCTAGTTCTTACCCCTCTGAATCTTGCAGTTCTCAAGTTTAAGCATTATCGAACCAAATACTATGTAAGCAGAGCTGAAACAAATTTACAACCATGCCCAAATAGTGAATTTCAAGACATTTTATCAGACAAAACAATGGAAAAATTTTTGAAAACATTATTATAATCCTAATGAAATAAAATGTGCTTAATGAAATAGCAGCCTTCAGACAATTCTTTAACATCTGAGTTTATAACCTAAGAGTATCTGAATTACAAGTAAAGACATTTCTTTTAGTGTTACTGTTACCAAGTTTCACAATATAAGCATGCTATTAATTTTCTACTAACAGTACTAGGAAATAAGGCTCTACCAGTTTAGATTTGTAACTGTTATTTTTAGGTTAGCTCAGGGTATGCTTAGATACATATTATAGACCATTGTTCTTAGTATTTCTCACTCTAAAATTCTAGGTGGAAGACTGATTTTGGGGCCAGGAAAAAGATTCAAAGGAGTTTGGTCCCATGGCAGGGTGTGGCCCCTCTCAGATTTTATCCAGGTTTAGGAGTGCGTGGGACCCCAAAATAGCAACACACTGGGTCCTACCTGAATGAATTCGACCCACACCTTCTTATAAAGAAAGAAAAACAAAGTTTATTAAAGATTTGCCATATTGGGTAGACTCTTAAAGAGCCTGAGTATTTGTGATGTTTGTCAAGTGGGCTAGAGCAACCTGAGCCAGATTGCGTCTGAGCTATATTAAATCTGAGCACATTCATGGGGTCAAGGTGGATCTTACATACAGAAAGACTATGGGAAGGATCTGGAGGTGGTTCTGGGGTGATGGGAGGAGGGTTCCAGGGAGGATCTTGAGGAGGAGTTTAAGGAGGATCTTGATGGGACTGGGGTGACTAAAGATCAGACTCCAGGAACCAAAAGAATGGGATTAAGGGTGGGCAGTAGCTGAAGGCTACCTGGAGATAACAGACAATGGAGGGCTAGGCTGGGTTAAGGGTAACAGATTTTGGCATGAAAAGCCAGATCAATTGGGAAGATTCAAGAAGAGTTCAAGGTGGGGTTTTCCAGGGCCTATGGACAAATGGGTCTCAAATTCTTTTGGGGTAAGGAGTGAAGGTCTCAGCTTGGGCCTGTACCTCCTCAGTTTGAAGTCCTTGAGAGTTTTCACATAACACAAAAAGAATTAATACAAATATTCTCAAATTGTAAGATATAAGGAAACACTTAAAACATTATATAATAGTAACATCTAATACAGAATAGAATCTTTATCTATTATACTTCTAAATAAAGTTTTCAAACATATTTGTGAGAGGTAAGTAAAAGTTAGGGAAAATTAGGCATCCACAGAGAGTTCATTGAGTTCTACAGAATAATTAATAAAGTGTCAGCTTGAACAAAGAAGGAGTAAAAATTAACCAAGATGAGGGTCCCCAGCCAATGGGAATAGAATTTGTGGTTTTGCGGAAACCGCTGTTTTAGGATGTTAGGAAAACTAGTCTAAACTGGCCAAATAACGGTCAGGGTTGAAGAGAAAACTGGGTCAAATGGCTACCACTCATGCTTAATTGGCTAATTAATATTACCTCACACACCCACAGGGAGGAGTTTTCCACCATTTTTGAACATGGGATGTATGCTGAGGAGTGGGGAACATGCCAAGGAGTTTCATGTTGGGAGCATATAGGGAAGATAGTGACCCAGAAGGGAGCAGACCAATCTGCTCTCTGAGGGGAGGTACTGAGTTGATGGTACATCAATTTATGCCAGTCTAACAGAATAAAGTTGGTCTCACTCCTGTACTCTCCACTCCCTCTTCCTAAAGAAGGGTGGAGTCTGCTCCTGGCTAGGAACTTTTTACTAACTCCTTTGAATTCCTCATTAATAATAAATTGCCCTTGATACCTGAATTTCAGTGTCAAGTGTATTTCTAACATATTTGTACCAGTCTTTTAACAATTAAATCTATAACTCAAGAGAACCAAAGAAGAGTTCACTTTTCTAACAATATTTCTAATACGATGAATTATCAGATTAATTTTAGGTATTAATTTTATCCCTGTTACAAATTTATAAACTGAGTCACCTGTTTTAAGATCACACTTTTCTTTGGAAAGTTAGCTCTGCCACCTCTGAACCTTGCAGCTCTCAGGTTTAAGCATCATAGAAACTTCTACCATATCTCTAGCAGAGCAGTATTGAAATTTATAACAACGTCCAAATAGCAAGTCTTGAAACATCTCGTCAGATAAGACAACAGAAGAAATTCAGACTGACCATAATTGTCCCACTTAAAATGAAACCAGAATAAATCCCAAGTGTATCTGAATCTATTTTCCAAATGATGTCACACAGAATACTTAAATAACAATTTCAGATATTTGGTATTATCCTTTACAAGAGCCATTTATTTCAAGTGCTTTATATCATAAGGCCTACTATTTTCTGCTAATTCACTGCCAAAGATTTAAAATGGCAGTCTCTTGTTTTAGGTTCTAATCTACCATAATTATCCTAATAGGGGAGCACACTTAACAGAACATTCTGATGTACTTTTCAGGACAAAAATCAAATCCGGATCTATAATTGCTAATGATAATATTTAAATCTCAATTTATTTAAGGTTCATTTGCTGTTAGCACTTCAAAAAGTAGAGCCCATTATTATCAATAATCTCATTTTTAAAGACATGTGGTAGCATTCCTAGTTCCTTATAATTTTTCTATATTTAGCTTCTTATCACCCTAAGAGCCCAGCCACATGCTATGCTTACCTGAGGGTAAGATGTAGGGATGAGACCT
>JAQQSZ010017732.1:0-10734 GCA_028646595.1 Phalanger gymnotis | reverse complement strand
CTCCCTTGTTTTCTCCTAGGCCATCACCGCTGCATTGGCTAAGTCTCTCTTCCCTTCTCAGTCCTGACCCGTTGGTAGACTAGTCCAACTCTATGCTCTGCTCCCATACCTCTTGACTTGGACCCTCAAGGATCATGCCAAGCCCTGCCCTCGGATTACTCCCCCCTCCCCACCCCCACTCCCATCTACTGCCTTTGCTCCCATTCACATGCTGCTAAACGTGGATGGAGGAAATCACGAGATTGGACTGACGGGTCCACTTCAGATTTATGTTACATCATTTTGAATGGACCCACAGCATTCTTTTCTGCTTCCCATTTTCCACAGCTCTGGTGGCTCACCCTTGGCCCTCCCTCTCACCTCAAGACCCGGATTTATACCATTCACAAAGACCCCCCCCCACTTCCCTCTTCCTCATCACCCATCAGTCAGAAGTCTTACCCCCCCATCTCCTCCTTCACTCTTCTCTCATGGGATGAGGGGGCCCTTCTCTTGGCCAAAGCAAACCCTGCCACGTGCCCCCTCAAGTCCATTTTGTCCCAGCTTCTCCCACAGATTGGCCCCTCAGTCAGCCCCCTCTCATTTATCCTCAGCCTCTCTCTGTCTCCTGGCTGTATCCCCATCGCCTATAAATGCACCGGTGTCTTGGCCATGCTAACAAGGCCCTCACTCGATCCCATGTCTCTGGAAGTTAACACCCTCTGTCTCTTCTCCCTTTCACAGATAAACCCTGGAGAAGGCTGTCTACAATCAATACCTCCATTTCCTTTCCGCTCACTCCCTCCTTAACTCTCTGCAGTCTGGCTTCTGACCTCATCACTCAACTGAGCGGCTCCCTCCAAAGCTACCAGTGATCTCTTAATTGCCGCTCTAATGGCCCTTCCTCAGCTCCCATCCTTCTTGACCTCTTGAAAGCACTCGGCACCGATGCTCACCCTTTTCTCCTGAATACTCTCTCCTCTCCGGGTTGCGGGGACACCATTTTTCTCCTGCCTCTCCTCTCGTTCGGCCGTCTACCTTTGCCGTTCTCCTCTGCCAGATTTCCCTCCACATTCCCCAGGGCTCTGTTCCGGGCCGCCTTCTCTCCCCCTTGTATACTCACTCACTTGGCGTCTCATCACCTGTGTGGCTTTAGTTATCGCTCTGCGCAGGTGTTTCTCAGGCCCATTTCTCTCCGGCCCAGGACTCTCTTCCTGGGCTGTGGCCTCCCGCCTCTTCCTGCCCGCTAGGCATCTCCAGCTGGATGTCCACTACATCCAACACTGACCCCATGATCTTCACCCTAGTCCCTGCCCTCTTACTTAATGCCCTGTTCTCGTCCAGGGCACCACCCTCTTCCCAGCCCTTCCAGGCTCCCGGCCTAGGGGTCACCCCGGCACAAGCAGTGACCAAGGCCTGTCCATCACCTTCCCAACATCTCTCAAATATGCAGCCTTCCCCCTTCTGGCATTGCCCCACCCTGGGGCAGACCCTCATCACTATTAGAATAGCTGCAGGTGGCTCTGCCTGCCTCCAGGCTCCACCCCACCCCCTAGTCCATTTTCCATTCAGCCACCAAAGGGATTTTCCTAAAGCTCGGGTCTGACCACGTCATTCCCTCACTCAGTAAACTCCTGTGGCTCCCTATGGCCTCCAGGATCAGATACAAAATGCTGCTTGGCCTTCAGAGCCCCCCATGTGGTTCCCCCTCCTCCCTTTCCTGCCTTCTCAGCCCTCACTCCCCACCGTGTCCTCTTCCATCCAATGGAACCGACCTCCTGGCTGTTCCACAAACCAGCCCCTCCGTCTCTCAGCTTTGAGCATTCTCTCTGACTCTCCCCGTGACTGAGACACTGTTCTTCCTCCACTCCACCTGCTGACCTCCCGGCACAATCCCCCCTTCCATAGGATGTCTTCCCCAGACCCCCTTACTTTCAGTGCCTTCCCTCTGGTGTTACCTTCTGCTTACAAAGAACTGGTGAATGTAGTGTAGTGGACAGAGGGCTGGGCCCAGAGTCAGGCCTGAGTTCAAATCCAGCCTTGGATACGTCATAGTTGTGTGACTCTAGACAAGTCATTTTATCTCTGTTTCCTCAACTATAAAATGGGATAAGAATACCACCTCCCTCATGAGGTCATTGTGAGTATCAAATGGGATATTTGTAAAGCACTTCGCACAGTGCCTGTCATACAGTAGGTATTTAATCAATGCTTATTCTTTTCTTTTGCTTCTCTCTGGAGAGAATTAATGGTACACTATTACGGTAATAACTAATTATTAATTGTGATGCACCTTTTTCCCTTCCGTTTTCTGTAAAGTCCCACCTCCTGTTAAGGTCAGTCGGTCTCAGAAGGGCATGGCTGATTGATGGAGTTGCCCTTAATTCTCAAGGAACATACTTGTCAGTTTGGGGCAGGATCCCACCCAACTAGGAGATCCAGTCTGGGTAAGCCCTTACCCTGAGGGAAGGAACCCCTGTCCTTGGTCCTTCCATTAGAGTTCAGGATGCCCCAGCTCTGGGAGAAAACTAGCCAGAGAGGTATGGATGGAGATGGAGTCCCCTGCCCAGATTGCTGGAGGCTGCAGTCTCATAATCAAGCCATCTCGGGTCACGGTCAGGAAGGCCAGTCATTAAATGTCCACCTTTCAAGGTTGCTTTTCACTAGTCAGGGGCATTCCCTTTCAGAAGAGATTTCAATATCTCCCTTGGGGGTTTTGGTTACTGAGAGAAGCCACTGACCATCAATTTATTGATCGCCAGCTAGCCTAGTTAATAAATTGATTATTAATTACCTAGCAGCTCTGGGTATTTATGTGTATATGTGTATATATCTTGCACATACTTACATGTGCCTTTGCATACTATCTTCCTCATTAGAATGTAAGCTCCTTAAGGCCAAGGATCAGTGTTTTTGCCTTTCTTTGCATCCCCAGCACTTGGCACGGTGCCTGACACATAGTAGCCACTTAATACATGCTTGTGGACTCTTCTTTGACTTGTTCACAAGGCAAGCATACATGTACGGCGTATACAGGATAAATGGGGGAAGAGGAAGGTGGCAGCTGAGTCTGGTCAAGGGTCAATGACTCTCCCAAGACCACCCAACTAGGAAGGAATAGAAGGAGGATTGGTGCTGACCCCAAGCCCAGCACTCTATCCATTGGGCTACGTAGCCACCTTCCCTTCCTTCCTCCTTTCCCCAGCCTAATGGAAGAAATGAGAGAGTGTAATAAGCCCACTAAGCATTCACACCTCATCACCCGTTCTGAGCAGGGCTAGGAAGGATCAGACTTAATTCAGTTGGAGGGCAGCCAAGCCCTGGTTGGAAAGGGTTATTGAGGGGTCCTTGGGGGGGATCTGGTTGTTGTAAGCACACACCAGGCTACCTACACCTTGGCTACAGCTTAGACGTGAGCAAGGAGAGCAGGTGTTCTCTGTCTGCTCACCCTCCAAGGCTCTGGGTCCCCCTGGGGCCAGCAGGCAGAGTAGACCTGCTACCTTCTGGTATAAAGCCATCACCACTTTGAGCCTTGTGGTCCTGGTGGGAGATAAAGGGAAAGAGAATCAGGACAGGCTTCCTGGAGGAGGGGAGACATATGGTAGGAGTATCTGAAGCGTCCTCACCAGGAAAGGGGGTTAATCTTGTTGACCTTAGAGGCCAGAACTGGGAGCAGGGAGAGGATTTTATAAAGGAGGCAGATTTGGGTTAGATTGCAGGGAAAACACCCTTTCTCATAATCCTGGCTGGCTGGGCCTCGAGGGCCTCTAACCTCCTTATTCCTAGGTGTTCCCCTTTCTTAACGTGGCCTGGGCTCCCATGAGCTCTCCTGGCCGCCATGATACACTGGTGGCTTACAATGAACCAAGACCCACTCCAACCTCCAGGCATTTTTTCAGGCAAATCGACAGGCATGTATTAAGTACCTACTGTGTGCCAGGTACACGCTGAGCCCTAAGGAAACAAAGAAAGGTAAAAGACAGCGCCTGCTCTCAAGGAGCTCCCAGTCTAATGGGGAAGACACCAGGCCAATACCTATGGACAAACAAGAAGCAAACAGAATATACTGAGTGACTTTAGAGGGGCAGCACTGGCATTAAGGGGGCCTGGGAAGGCGTGGGTTTTAACTGAACCGTGAAGGAAGACAAAACGCTGCTTGGCCATCATCTTGTACTAGGGAGGCTGAGTTCCTGAACCCAAGTGAAAGGCTGGGGAATAGTAGGAGACAGGGGCGGAAAGCTAGGTCAGTGGAATCATGGAGAGCCTTGAATGCCAGGCAAAGAGTTTAGATGGGAGGCCAGGACCTGAGGAACCTCTGGGATTGTAGGATTTACAGCTAGGTCATGGAGTCTAGCCCTCTCATTTTTACAGATGAGGAAACTGAGGCCTCAGGTCGTATTTTGTTTTCCACAGTGGAATGTGAGCTGTTTGAAAGAAGGAGATGTTTCTCTTTTTTTTGGTCTTTGTAACCCCTGTGCTTGGCGTGGTATGTTTCACTGGCATAATCAATGCTCGATGTTGAATTACCTCGGGGAAGCCATATGGAATGGTGGTGGGGTTGGGATTCGGGCTTTGCCCCCTTGTCACTTAGCTTCTCTAAGGCTCAATTTTCAGGTTAGTTTGGAAAGAGTAATGGATTTGTGGTCAAAGAATCTGGGTTCGATTCCCCACTCTATTACTTACTACTCTCTGTGACCTTGAGTGAATCATTTAATTTCTTTGGGCCTCAGTTTCCTTATCTGTAAAATGGTTAGACCATATGGCTCCCAAGGCCCCTTCCAGTCCTTAATCGGTGATCTTATGAATGAATTAACTTGTCCAAGATTACATAAGTAGAAAGCAAGGGTCAAGATTTGAACCCGGATCCTCTGTCACCACTCCAGCTTCCTCCCCACAGCTTGCCCCGATTATTTGTTTCTCTCAAGATTCCTTCCCTTTGGTGTCCATTTTCTTTCCAGATTGATAATCGGAAGGGGCCTACATGGCTAATTTCTTTCGTAAACCCAAATCTTAATGGTGTGTGGTGTGTTTGTAATGTCTGGTTTGGGTAATCAAACTCTGAATTATTAAAGCCAGATTTCGGCAGCAGAGAAGTATCTGGGATGCTAATTAGATCTAAGTACTTAATTACTTGGATTCACAGCAAGTGAAATGATGACTTATTCGGCTTATAAAATTCACAGTTTACAATGAGTCTTGCCTTTTTAGTGGAAGAAAATTTCACAATGGTAATTACTAACCCCTGGGGTATCCCCACGTGTGGTGGGTTTGTTCAGAAAGAAGGCTGGCTCAAATTTGGGGCGCAGTCAAGATGCCCATCCTACCTGGGCCTGGTAGGTCTGGGATAGAGCAGGGCACTACCAGCCACCAGGTGGGCCCAAACTTTTTTCTGGCTCCGCCGTCTCTTCCAAGGTAGAATCCAAGGTTTATAGCTTCCCCAGTCCAGGCCTCTTATTTTACAGCAGAAGAAACTGAGGCCTAGAGCAAAGTGAGTGACCTAGGCTTCCTTTAACCAGTATGTGTCAGAGACAGGAAGGATTTGAACTCAGGTCTTCCTGGTCCCACTGCCTTTCTTGCTACAATTCTTAAAATGGAGTAGAGAGGAGAGCTTTTTAGTTCCAATATGGAGATGAGAAAGGGGCCTTCTTCTATGGATGTGGGTGAAAGGAGGAGCCTTCTCTCCTACAGATGTGGGTGAAAGGAGGAGCCTTCTCTCCTGTAGATGTACAGGTGCCAGGAGCATGCCTCTCACGTGTTCACTGCCAGCGTCTGACCATTCAGGAAGAGACAGTGGTCTCTTCCCCCAACCTTGGCAGCCACATACATCCCCCCACAGGAAGCAAGGCCACCATGTGTACCACTAGAGAAGACACTGATGTGTTCTGCCCTTAAATGAGTAAATTAGTCTTGCTTTGGTTGAAAGCCAAATAGTTATGAGACAATTTTATGGCTCGTGGATCATAGACGGGGAGGTCTGGGTTTGAGAACTGTGTCTCTCTCGCCAGCTGGCACCTCACCATCCAGGCTTGAATCCTCTGGGAGTCTCACCTGAAGCTGTCGTCTAGTGACTGCACAGTTGGTGAGTGTGAGCAGCTCTTCCAGCCATGAGGGCAGCTGGAAGGCCTGGTTTCTTTCCTTGCAGGTCTAGAGTCTCTCAGCTTGGCGCCTGGAAATTGGGAGAAGCAGGCTTTGATCTGAGAGCTAAGGGGCAGGGCTGGACTGGTTTCTCCATTACATGAGGCCAATGCAGAATAACTCTCCAAAGCCATACATGGAAAGAAGGGCTAGAATTCACTGCCCTGTTTGTCATCCTCTCCATGGCTGTGCTGCCACCTGCCTCTCACCTGGGCTTCCCCCTGGATGGAGCAGGACCCCAAAGGTGCCCTGGCCTAGTTGCTAGGAGCTGGCCAGCCTGCGGAGCTCTCAGCAGCAGAGTGAAAGAGTGGACCTTTGAGGAAGCCCGTCTCCTGGAGCAGATTCTGTGATGCCTCAGCAGAAGTAAAAAAGGCAGGGGGGAGCAATCATGATCTCAGATGAAGCAAAAGCAAACATAGACCTAATTAAAAGTGGTAATCAGGGAAACTACATTTTGATAAAAGGTACCATAAATGAAGTAATATCAGAAATTTTCATAGCAAGTTTCTGTGATAAAAGCCTCTTTAGTAGGAAACTGAGTCACATTTATAAAAACAAGAACCATTCCTCAGTTGATAAATGGTCAAGGAATGAGAACAGGCAGTTTTCAGAAGAAGAAATCAAAGCTATCAAAAGTCACATGAAAAAAACATGTAAATCACTGCTCATTAGAGAAATGCACATCGAAACAACTCTGAGGTACCACCTCACACCTATTAGAAATTACAAATGCTGGAGGGGATGTGAAAAAATTGGGGCACTGATGCATTGTTGGTGGAGTTGCAAACAGATTTAACCCTTCTGGAAAGCAATTTGGAACTAGGCCCAAAGGGTCATAAAACTGCATCCCCTTTGGCCCACCAATCCCACTACTAAGTCTGTATTCCAAAGAGATCAAAGAACAAGGAAAAGGACCTATATGTACAAGCGTATTTCTATTTTTGTGGTGGCAAAGAATTGGAAGCTGAGAGAATGCCCATCAGTTGGGGGGATGGCTGAACAAGTAGTGGTGTATGATTGTGATGGAATACTACTGTGCTATAAGAAATTACTAGGAGTGGGGGGAGGATTCAGAAAAACCTGGGAAGACTTATATGAGCTGATGCAAAGTGTAGGGAGCAGGAGATCACTTTGCACAGTAACAGCAACATAGCAACAGCAACATTGTAATGACAGTCAACTGTGAATGACTTAGCTACTCTGATCAATACAATGAGCCAATTCCAAACAACTCATGATGAAAAAACGCTGTTCACCTCTAGAGAGAGAAATGATCCATTCCCGGTGCAAATTGGAGTCGAGTTTTCTTACTTTATTTTTCTTGCTTTTCTGTGACATGGCTAATACAGAAATATGTTTTGCATGATTTCACATCTATATCATATTATTTGGCGTCTTAGTGGGTAGAGGAGGAGGAGGAAAGTGGGAGATGATTTAGAACTCAAAATTTTTAAATTTAGAACAAAAATTTAAATTTAGAACTTAAAAATTTTTAAATTTAAATAATAAATATATTTTAATAAAAGGAAGCCCATCTCGTCAGACAGATTACCCTTTCACTGACTCTTCAACTATACAGACCACTCACCAAACCTTTATGAAACACCTACTATGTGCCAGGCACTGTCTGAAAGTCTGCCTAAACACAACTGTCCCTGCCTCTAAGGGGCTTAGAATCTGCCCCTTCGTCACTTCTCATAGAACTGTAGTACTCCATCGCATTCATAGGCCACAACTTGTTCAGCCATTCTCCAATTGATGGGCAAACCTCAACTTCCAATTCTTGGCCACCACAAAAAGAGCTGCTAGAAATATTTTTGACCATGTAAAGCCTTTCCCCTTTTTGATGATCTCTTTGGGATACAGATCTGGTATTGATATTGCTGGTTCAGAGGGTATGTACAATATGAAAACAGATAAGTCAATAGAAGGTAATTTTGGAGGGAAGAGATTGGTGACCACTAGGGTCATCAGAGAAGACTTTAGGAGGAGGCTTGAGGGCCTGGCTAAGTCTTACCAGAATAGAGGATTCAAAGAGAGAGATAAGAAAAAGTGTGTTATAGTCACAGAGGTGGCTGGTGGCTCAGTGGATAGTGCCCTGGGCCTGGAGTCAGGAGGACTTGAGTTTAAATCTGGCCTTGGGTACTTAGTAGCTGTGTGACCTTGGGTAATCTGCCTTCCTCAGTTTCTTCAACTATAAAATTGGGATAATAATAGCACTTATCTGCCAGGAATTATTGCGAAGGTCAAATGAGATAATATTTGTTTTTAGAAAAAAACACCATAGTGCATAGTAAGTATGTTTATCCTTCCCTCCCACTAACACACACACACACACACACACACACACACACACACACACACACACACACAGATGACAGACAAAAGGTTGAGCTCACAGAATTGCTTGTAGTCCAACTTAGCTGGAACAGAAATGGCATGAAAGCTTGGGGAGGGCATGAAATGCCAGCTGGAATAGTTTGTCCTTTATCCCAGAGGCACTAGGGATCCCAGAGGCACTGAAGGAGCCACTGGGACAATGGAGTGATATGGCAGTCAGCAAGCATTTATTAAACGCCTACTATGTGCCAGGCCCTGTGCTAAGCGCTACTCAGTCTTGTATCTTGTTATTAACTCAGCAGTGCTGTGGCAGGTGAGAACGAGCAGAGTCTGGCTGGAATCAAGGTGACCAGTTAAGAGCCGGTACCCAGAATGAGAGTCAGTGAGGGTCTGATCCAGCAGAGGGCTAAGGAGATGGAAAGAAGGCTTCCCATGTGGAAGCTATTATGGAAGTTGACTTGATGAGACTCGGCAGCCGATTGGATTTGGGCGAAGGGGGTGAGGGAGAAGAAGGCCAGGGTGACTTTGAAGCTGCAGACTCTAGGGATGGAAGGATAATGATGGCTTCTACTGAAACCAGGGAGAGGAGGGCTCAGGGGGAAGATGAGCACTTTTGGATGTGCTGACGTTGAGATGTCTATGGGACGTCCTCCAGTCTGAAATGGTGGATGGCCAGTTGCTGCTGCAGGTCTGAAGCTCAGGGGGCTGAATGTATAGATCTGGGTGCCATCTTCTGAGAGATGATATAGCTGCTGAGGTCGCTGCCAGAGGAAGGGGTGGAGAGAAGAGGAAAAGGCCCAAGACAGAGCCTCCCCTGCATCAGGCTGCCATAGGCCAAAGCCCCACTGAGTGGCCTCCATGGCAAGTTGTTCAAGAATGAGTGAAAAGCCCATGGACTTAGGGCTGAGCACAAGACTACAGCACATTCACTGCCCACTTTGTCCCTGGGGTCCAGGCAGGAGTGATTGGATCATCTCAACAAGAGGCCTATTCTATATGCTCTGCTCCATAGCTGGTGATCAGCAGATCGAGGTTCCCCTGGTCATCCTTGCTAATCAGGTCGTCTCTTGGACAGATGTAGGAGGCTGGAGTAGGGGGAGGCCCATCTCCTACAGATGTAGAGGAGAGAAAGGGACCTTTTGTTTATACTTCTGTGGAAGTAAGAGAAGAAGAAGTGTTTGTTGCGGATGTGGTCTAAGAGAAGGACCTCCTCTAATACAGATGGGAGAGACATCTTTGTTGTCCTCTGATGCCTTCTTTTAAAGAGCATTAGTATGGCCTAGATTAGAGCCGCTGAAGAGACAGCCAAGTAGGAAGGAGCCCTAGACTGGAAGACGGGTATGCATTGGACCAGGTGGCGTCTGAGGTCCCTTCCAGCCCTGCGATTTCAAGATTCTTTCAGGAGACCCAGATTCCAGTTCTAGCTGTGTGACTCTGGGCAAGCCCTCCCTCTGGCTGAGTCTCAGCTTCCCCCTCTGTAAAACAAAAGGCTTGGATTCCATGGCCCCTCAAGGCCTTCTCTGCTTTACAGCTCTCTAATTCAATGATTTATGGAATTCCAATCTCCCAACTACATTACAGTATAAGTGGACGTCTCAATCGATATTCCGATGACCTGTGATTTCATCGGCCTGGGCACCCTCTCCGCTGATGCATATCCTAACCTTTCCGTGTCTTGTTAGGCAATCTGGGTTTTGCCATGGTCAAAAATTACTGTATCTTTGTAGAAATGCTCCAATTTATGGCCATTGATTCAGGATCTCATTGATGGGAGTGTTGCCTTCACCCACGCGGGTCACAACACACACATCTTTGCCTACTCACCCTATGTGATTTGGGGCCATGTCTTCCCATAGCTGCATGGCAAGAGTCCACCCACCGTTACTAGCAGCCTCTCCTGTTCTCTTGTAACGTGGTGGCAGGTGGGGGCAGGGAGGGCAGGGGAAGGGCCGTTCATCATTTATCCCTCCAGCTCACCACTTGGCTTGGTACAATTTTTTTCCCCAGTTGTGCGTTTCTTTGGTGACATCATCTATGCTGCTTCTCCACTATAGTTACTTGTCTGGGTTGCAGCCTGTATATACCTACTGTGTGTAGCCTGTGTATACCTACTATGTGCCTCTCCACTGCCCCATGGGTGAGTCTTAGCCCCCTTTCTTTGGAGACTGTCCAATTCCATGACTTGCCACCATTCAATGTCACTATGAGGGTAGGCATGGAATGGGACCAGGTATGTGATTTCCCTGGCCTAAGGGATGTCCTCCCATCTCATGGTGACTG
>JAQQSZ010017731.1:0-10734 GCA_028646595.1 Phalanger gymnotis | reverse complement strand
TTGACTTCTTAGGGAGGGTGGATGGGAAGGGAACAGGGGAGAGAGGAAGGGAAAGGGGGATGGGAAGGGAATGGGGCGACGGAGGGAAGGGCAGACTGGGGAACAGGGCAACCAGAATGTACGCCATCTTGGAGTGGGGGGGGGAGGAAATGGGGAGAAAATTTGTAATTCAAACGCCTGTGAAAACCAATGCTGAAAACCAAACATGTCAAAAATAAATTAAAAAAAAAATTTAAAAAAAAAAAGAAAAAAAAAAGAATATGAGCTTTTTGAAAGTAGGGTATTGTTTCAATATCCCATTTGGATCCCTGGCACTTAGCGCAATCTTTTACACATAAATACATAGTGCTTAATACTTATTCATTCATTCAATCATTCATTCATTCATTCAATGACCTCAGTTCCCTTCTAGCCTGAACAAGCTTCTCTTCCTCCCTCCCTCTCTCTCTCTCTCTCTCTCTCTCTCTCTCTCTCTCTCTCTCTCTCTCTCCCCGTTTGCTCTTTTGCTACATAAGATGATACTTTGTGTCGTACTATGGAAATACCTAGTAATTCACCTGCAAGGCTGATATTGCTTTAAACACTAGACTAACGTATTCAAGTTTGTCTACCTTTCACACATGCAAATGAGACAAATAGATCATGAATGTGGACAGCACCTGAAAAAACTATATGCTTGACCAATAATCCAGTTGACACATGGTGTAGACAGGTTTGCAGGCTTTGTAGTAAAGCTTAAGGGAAGAAAGAAAAGAGCTTTCTTTGATGTTTAAGGAAGCCCAGTCTTTAATGTGTTTTGACACCTGTTTTTAGGGGTGTGGGCAAGCAATGTGCCTAAAGAAATATTTCGTGTGGACTATGAGTCAGAGTTTTAATTAATGGTGATTTAGGAAAAAAGGTATTGCAGCCGTTTTTCCTTTTACTGGATAAACTCAAATTTCTCATAACCATCAAAAAAAGGGAAAAAAAGATGATTAGACTTACTTCTGCATAACCCAAATGTGCTCTAATAGCACAGCAACATATGATATGGATATATAAGCAGTGAAATGGATTCATAAATGACTCAATCAATAAATATTTATTGAGTATCTGCTATGTGTCTAGCAGTAGACTTCTTGAATCTATATAGCATCCGAGAAAAATAAAACACACAGATCTTGCTCTCAGAGAGTTCACCATGTGGACCAGGGAGATAAGACTGAAGTCCAAGAAAAAAAATAGAAAGGAATACAAGATAGTATATGATTAAGTATAAAAATGTGGGTTACAGATAATAATTGCTAAAAGAGGTCAGAGAAAAGAGGTCAGTGAAGGTTAGAGCAGGCAAAAATATTTTCTTGGAGAAGGTAAAACTTGACAAAGACCTTGAGTGAGCATTACCATCAGAATGGATAAAAAGAGGAACAATATAAAAAGCATTAAAGTAGAAGAGGAGAGAAAGCATTGAGAGGATGAACAATGAATGAACAATGGCACATATTAACCATTTATGGAAAAATTGGTCCAGAGACTAACAACTGGCAATGGTGATAGCCAGAGTCCAAACCCATATCTTGGGAAGAGGGAATAGAGAGAGTAAGGATAGGGGTGATGACGGGTAAGGAATAGCAATACCAATCCTGCAGTAGGGATTCAGGTAGAGTGGAGTGACATTTCTGTTCAGCATTATTTTTGGGGGGAGGGGAGGTCCTGGGGAGGGAGAAGCCAAGCTATTGTCATGGGCAATAAGAAGAACTCAACTAGGCAAAAAACAAACAAACCTGGTTCATAAGAAGAATTTTAGGAATATGATGTCTATGTCACTAAAAATAGTACTAAAGTGTTTAAATGCATTATTGGCGATGGGAAGAAGGTCACCTCAAGAAGACCCAAGAATTGATCATGTTTCACTCAAGCCATCTACCACAGCACTGTTGTGTCTCTGAAATGGAATTTCAGAGACCATGTTTCAGAGGAGCTAAGCCACTCAGCTTTGAAACTCTTGCCCTGTGGCCATATTGCCTTGATTAGTGCCAGACTAGACCAAGCTTCACCCTTACTAACTTCTTGCCATCTTTCCTGCTACTCCCTGGACCCAGCATTTTATATCTTGGGAGCAATAATGGGAGCAGTAATGAAATCAACTCTACCATTTCTCCTGGAAAGGTTATGCTGACTGACGTCCCTTTTGCTCTACTTATTATCTCTGTACTTCTCAGATTAAAACTCTCTTCCTTGGCTATCTCTTTGATATATGTGCTGTCTCATTCTAATTAAATCCAAGCTTATTTTAAGTTCAGGGAGTCTTGCATTTATATTTGTATCCTCAGAGATTAGCATAGTTGTTGACATAGAATAATCATGAGGTTATACATATACACATAATACTTATATGTATACACACATACACAACACATATATTACACATAATATATGTATATATGATACATATATGCATACATACATGCACACATACATACATACAAACATACATATTCCATTTAGGATTACAGCTTTCCCTGTTCTGTATGTATCACACTTTTATCTGAATAAAGGATTTTCTTTGCAGTTGATTTGAAGAACACAGAATCAAAGAGGAAAACAATGTAGCCTCAAAGTTAAGTCTACACATGCAGCATTAACGTGCAGTGAGACCATCATCCAAACAAATTCAGACCAAAAGGAAATACTTTGCCTGAAACAGCCATAGAGTTGGGTCAAAGGATTTCCCAATGAAGAAACTCTCTCTACTAATGTAATTTATAGGTCGAGTTGCTTATCAAACTGAGAGGTTCAATGAGGGTCCGATATATGTGAGAGGTAAGGTTTGAACCCATGTCTTTTTGACTTTGAAGCAGGCTCCCTATCCACCGTACCATTCTTTGTAGATATATTATGTTTTAAATGAACTATAGGATAAAATT
The DNA here is from genome assembly GCA_028646595.1 of Phalanger gymnotis. Taxonomy (NCBI): domain Eukaryota; kingdom Metazoa; phylum Chordata; class Mammalia; order Diprotodontia; family Phalangeridae; genus Phalanger; species Phalanger gymnotis. Next base: position 7,828 of record JAQQSZ010017731.1, on the reverse strand, counting down.
CTAAAACAAGAGAATAATTCTACAATAATACATAGAAACTGAGGGGGAAATGGATTGACAACAAATACTCAGAGAGAATGTAAAGCCTTCTAGAAGAAAGTAAACAAAAAGGAGTGAAATTCGAGCTCATGAGAAAAAATACTTGGAAAATGAATAAACAACTTAGAAGAGGATTTGGAAAACATTGAAAAATTAATGAATTGTCTGAAAAGTAAAATGTAGGGAACATAATACAGAGATATGCTGATGCAACGAAAAGTTATAGTAATGTCGAAAGACCGCAAAAATTGCAGTAACATATGAGGTATCTACAATAAAAACAACTGACCTAAAAAACAGATTGAGAAGAAATAACTTAAGAATAATTACTCTCCCTGAAAAGCACAATGAAATCGGTAACTTAGATCTCACATTTCAAGAAATCAGAGAAGAAAACTGCTCAGGACTATTGGAAACAAAAGTTAAAGTGATGATAGAATCTATGGGTCAAAACACCTGAAAAAATCCAAATTGAACATGATTTTAAATACGACTTTCACCTTCGGCAATACCAGTTTGTAGAAATTTTTTTAAAAAATTGCACAAGAAGAGACAGATCATGTTTTTAAAAAAAACACTCAGTGTCACCCAGGATTATGCAGAAAGTATTAGAAAGGAAAGACAATATTTGCCAAAAAAATTACCCTCGAACATAACTTATCTTGTGAATTTGAGCATACTTCTATAGGGAGAAATAAAAGCTTTTCAGTGAAATCAATTATTTCTAATCATTCCTATCAAGAAAATTAGAACTAAGCGAATCGTTGAAATACAAATACAAGAGAAAAGAGAAATATAAGAACAACAAAAACCATTTGAGCAACTCAAAAGGGATAGATAAGGCTTAAATGCTTACATAATCAAGGGGGAAGAAGAGACTATTATCTCTTCAGAATTTTACTAACTTTAAGGATAAATGAATGGACAAAAAAAGAGCCATGGCTGAGTATGTTTTATAAGAATGACAGAGAGAAGAGGGGGAAAAATGAAGAAAATATCTTTAGGAAGTATTAGAAGGGGAAAAGTACCTTGGTCATTCTTAAAGTTGGAGTTCCAGAGGAGCTGATTATATAACCATAGAAGTAGAATTGTGAAGAGTGGAGATGACATTAAAATTGATCTTATCTGAGATGGACAAGGATAGGGGAGGAGCAGGAATATAGAATCAATTATATAAGGGAAATTCATAGTTACTTACGCAAGACTTTTTATTAGTCTTCTTTGTGTATTAAAATGCTTGTATACGTTAACCATTGGCAAATTTTCAATAAAACATAATTCTAAAATAGAGACAAAGAAAAACGAACCTAGAAATCACAACCATTAATATGAATGGTGTGAAATTAACCATAAAATGGAAAAAAAATGATAGGCTAGATCAGAAAGTTAAACCCCAAAATGTGTAGTATGTAATTAATACATATCAAACACAAAAATTCATGCAGAGTTAAAATGAGGGAATAGAGTGGTATGTAGTAGGTCTTAGCTGATTCCCCAAAAGTCTAGTCAGTAAATATTGTCTGAGACAAAGCATCAGCAAAAACAGAAATGATTAAGAGAGCTAAGTAAGGAAACATATTTAAAGGTATCATGGAATAAAAAAAATAAATATTAAATATGTATGCAGCAAATTTATGACATATAACAATTTAAAAGAAGGATAATCCACTTACAAGGTGCTCTAGATCAGGGGTTTTTGGCCTGAGGCCTGTGAATTTTTAAAAGTTGATTATTATATTTCAATATAATTTGTTTCTTTTGTAATCATTTGTATTTTATTTTATACATTTAAAAGCATTATTTTGAGAAGTAGTTTGTAGGTTTCATCCAGCTGCAAAGGATTCCTTGACAAAACAAAAAAAAGTTAAGAAACTATGATATAGATATTGAAACAATAATTATTGGGAATTTCAATATGCCCTTATACATTTAGACAAATGTAAAGGAAAAATAAATAAAAAAGAATGGAAAGATCTGAACAAAATATTAGAAAAAATATATGACTGACCTTTGGCAATACTGAATTTAAAGTATAAGGAGAATACACATGTTTTTAGGCATACATGATGTCTTTACAAAATCTGATTATGTGCCAAGCTCTAGAAAATTCTCAAACAAATGCACTAGAACAAAAACATTAAATACATGCCCTATCAGAATGCCTAAAAATTAATTAGTGCTGTAAATTGGGGGAAATATTTTCAGAGTTAAACAGACTAATATGAGCCCAAAATCGAATGAGTTATACTTGTAGCTTTATCAAGTTACAAGTTCCTCTTGGATGGGGAAGAAGAAACAAATACTTCAAGAAATATCAATTAGGGAACCAACATGGCACTGCGAAAGGAGGGAACTACTGGAGCTCTCTCACAAATTCTCTCAGACATGTCTAAAAAAGTGAATCTGAGCAGATGTGAGAGAGTTAGAAGCCACTAGTAAGTAGACTAAGAGGGGCAGGAGAGCCAGGCACGTGGAATGGCACCAGACTACACCAACGGGGAACAGCAGAGGAACCCAGCCAGCACACCACTCAGGGACAGTGCTGGGTGAGGGAAACACAGGAACAGGAACAGGCCCAGGGTGGAAATACCACTATGGCGGTGATTGAGTGTAATATCAATTAAGTTGGGTGTCCTTGATTGAGCTTTACTAGGTGCTAAACCTCAGGCCCCCAACCCCTATCTATTAGGTGCTAAGCCTATGTGGGTGTGAATTGGTAACTTAGGTGGGGCTCCAGGTGGGGCCAATGAAGGGAGGTGATAACTCCAGAGCCAATAGCAAAAGCCTAAGTTCTGGTAGCTCAGATGACGTTTGATGAGTCTGAAACTGCATAAAAAGAGAGAACAGAGGTATTTGCTTAAGGCTCTCATTCCTGGAGTTGCAGGACTCTGGGCAGCCACTGTAAGGGCCTTCTGGTTTTCTTGGTAACTATGAATTGTATTGGGTCTGTTTGTAATTTGATCTCATTTGCTCTGAAGTTCAGGGTGTTGCCTTCCCCGCCCCCAAACTAAGTGAATGGTGTTTGTATGCTGGAATAAAGTAAGATTGTTAACCCCTTTATCTTGCTTTCCTTAGTAAAGCAGATCAAAAGAACCTGGGCTTGCAGCATTCTGTGAGCTGGCTGTTGTTGTTTTTTCACCTCCAGAGCAGCTGCTGGCCAGATTGGTGAAACATTGAGTCTCAGGCCTCTCACCACAGGATGGGAGTCTGTCAGTTATGACACCGCAGGAGCAGCAACCCCAGAGGCCTCCAGACCACAGCCTAAATGTTTGAAACACACCTTCTTGAACTTCCATGAGCCATGATAGCTAGGTAAATTGGCTCTTTGTCACTCAGAGAATGCTTCCTCGGGAGAAACAGAGGAGCCAGAAGTGGGGCTTCAATAACCTTTTAGTGAGAGAAGTTGGGGAGAGGGCCCTTCTTGTGGTGGTGGAAGGAGACTAGTGCAGGAAGAGAGGTGTCCCAGCAGGCCTCATCTCAGCAGAACAACAAGAGTTATTGAGCCCTGGAGGGTGGAGCTAGAAACCTCAACACCAGGACACCAGATGTGCCTTTGTACAGCCAGGAGAAGTGGCATACGCCAGCAGAGAAAACAGCTGAGACCATCCATGCTATAGAGCAGTCCTGGGGCAGAGGAGACTTCCAGCAGCCAGACCACCCCTCCCCCACACCTCACAAAACCAGAGGCTAAAGCACACAAAGCCAGTGAGCAGGCCCACAGATCCCAACACAATAAACTTGGGACCTGAGCCCCAGAAGAAGAGACCCACTTTAGAAGTAAGGAGAGAAAAAAACACCACAAAAATACACTAAAAACCAAAGGCTATTATGGAGACAGGGAAGATCAAAATACCAATTCAGAAGAGGACAGCACAGACACTATACCCACATTTGAAACCTCAAAAGGGAAAGTGAACTGGTCTCCAGCCCCCAAAAAACATTCCTGGAAGAACTTAAGGAAGACTTTAAAATACAAATTAGAGAGGTAAATGACAAAAATGGAAAAAAAAATCACTGATAAAAGCAAATCTTTAAAAAGTAAAATTGGCAAAATGGTTAAGGAGATTCAGAATACAAATGGAGAAAATGCTTCCTTGAAAAGTAAAATCAACCAAATGGAAAAGGAGATAGAGAAGCTAAAGGGCCAAAGAACAAATCACAGAAACAATTAATAACTTCATTCAAGAGAATGACAATAATGAGGCAACATACCAAACTTATGGGATGCCGCAAAAGCAGTTCATAGGGGAAGGTTTTTTTTTTTTCAGAATCATAACAATTATAATAAACTGTGTCATCAGCCTCCCAGTATAAAACTGCAGCCTATGTTTGGAGATGACCAAAAACATCATTCCCCCTGGGGTGAGGGGCTGCCTTGTGCAGGGAAAAGGCATATGGTAGCAGGGCAGGGGGGATGTGGCTTCTCATAAAAGAACACACAAAAGGTGACTAAGACAGAAAAGCACCAGTACTTTTTGTATGTTTTTTTTTTATTTCTTCCAGGATGAAGTTTTAGCTGTACATATCCCCAAACTCAGGATGGTTTCCATGCCCCTCTATGAGATATCCTCTGGAGTCAGTGGAATAACTCAAGTATGGGAACTGGGAACTTAGCTCTCCTATGCCGCTGCCATCTATCTAGCCCAGGGAGTTTTCCTTTTGGGAAATTAAAAATATATTGCATGACTCAGGAAAGGTTGCCTCCTGTTAGAGTATCTCACTGTCATTAACGCCCTCAACCTTAACCTCTTCCCTACCCATTTTGGTAGGGATAAATGGGACATGGGGGATTATTTCCTAACCCCTTTTCTTAGGGGAAGTTTTATATCTCTAAATACTTACATGAATAAAATAGAGAAAAAGGAGATCAATGAATTGGACATGCAACGAAAACCTAGAAAAAAAACAAATTGAAAATCCCCAATTAAATATCAAATTAGAAATACTGAAAATCAAAGGAGAGATTAATAAAATTGAAATCAAGAAAACTATTAAATTAATTAATAAAAAATTAATAAAACTAAGAGCAGGTTTTATGAAAAAAAACAATAAAATTGATAAACCTTAGGTCAATTTGATTAAAAAAAGAGAAAAGAAAACCCAATTACCATTATCAAAAATGAAAATGGAGAATTCACCTCCAATGAAGAGGAAATTAAAACAATAATTAGGAATTATTTTGCCTAATTGTATGCCCATAAATTTGACAACCTTAGGGAAATGGATGAATATTTACCAAAATATAAATTGCCCAGGTTAACAGAAAAGGAAGTAAAATACCTAAATAACCCCATCTCAGAAAAAGAAATTGAGAAAGCAATCAATGAACTCCCTAGGAAAAAGTCTCCAGGGCTAGATGGTGTTACATGTGAATTCTATCAACCATTTAAAGAACAATTAATTCCTATCCTTTATAGACTATTTGGTAAAGTAGATGGAGTCTTACCAAATTCTTTTTATGACACAAATATGGTACTAATACCCAAACCAGGAAGAGTCAAAACAGACAAAGAAAATTATACACCAATTTCCCTTATGAATATTGATGCGAAAATTTTAAATAAAATATTAGCAAAAAGATTGCAACAACTTATCACAAGAATAATACACTACAATATATAGTGTATTATACAATACACTACATACAATACAATATACAATACAATACAAATTGTATATTATATATAGTATATATATGTTGTGTATATATTGTATATATGTTGTATAAATATATGCAATACAATACAATACAATGAGGTAGGATTTATTCCAGGAATGCAAGGCTGGTTCAATATTAGGAAAACTATCAGCATAATCGATCATATCAACAAAAGACTAGCAGAAACCATATGATCATCTCAATAGATGCAGAAAAAGCCTTTGACAAAATACAACACCCATTCCTATTAAAAACACTAGAAAGCATAGGAATAAATGGAGCCTTCCTTAAAATTATAAATAGCATCTACCTAAAACTATCAGCAAGCATTATGTGTAATGGGAATAAGCTAGAAGCATTACCAATAAGATCAGGAGTGAAACAAGGACGTCCATTATCACCTCTATTATTCAATTCGGTACTATAAATGTTAACTGTAGCAATAAGAGAAGAAAAAGAAAATGAAAGAATTAGAATAGGCAAAGGAGAAACTAAATTATCATGTGTGGCAGCCAATATGATGATTTACTTAGAGAATCAAGTAAAAAACTACTTGAAATAAGAAACAACTTTAGCAAAGTTGCAGGATATGAAATAAACCCACATAAATCCTCAGCATTCCTATACATCACTATCAAAGCCCAACAGCAAGAGACAGAAAGAGAAATTCCATTTAAAGTTACTGTAGACACTATGAAATATTTGGGAGTTTGTCTGCCAAGACAAACCCAGGGACTATATGAACATAACTATGAAATACTTCTGACACAAATAAATCCAGGTCTAAATAAATGGAATATCATCAGTTGCTCATGGTTATGCCATTGATATAATGAAAATGACAATTTTACATAAATTAAGTTACTTATTTAATACCATACCAATCGAACTACCAAAAATTATTTTACAAAGCTGGCTAAAATAATAACAAAATTCATCTGGAAGAACAAGAGGTCAGAATATGTAGGGTATTAATGAAAAGAAATGCTAGGGAAAGTAGCCTAGCCATACATGACATTAAACTGTACTATAAAACAGCAGTCATCAAAACTATTTGGTACTGGCTAAGAAACAGAGTGGTGGATCAGTGGAATAGGTTAGGTACACAAGATGCAGTAGATCACAGCAACCTACTCTTTGATAAACCCAAAGGACCCAGCTTCTGGACTAAGAATTCACTATTTCACAAAAACTGCTGGGAAAATTGGAAAATGGTAGGGCAGAAACTGGGCATAGGCCAACAGCTTACACCATATACAAAAATAAAGTCAAAATGAGTTCATGATTTAGGAATAAAGTCTGATACTATAAGCAATTTGGTAGAGCAAGGAATAGTTTACCTATCAGATTCATGGGAGAGGAAAGAATTCATGACCCAACAAGAAATAGAAAGCATTACAAAATGCAAAATGCATAATTTTGATTATGTTAAATTGAAATTATATTTAAAAAGCTAACACAACAAAGATTAGGAAGGAAGCAGAAAACTGGGAGAAAATCTTTACAACCAGTGTCTCTGATAAAGGTCTCATCTTTAAAATTCACAGGGAACTGAGCCAAATTTATAGGAATGCAAGTCATTCCCCAATTGATAAACAGTCAAAGGATATGAATAGGCAGTTTTCAGAGGAAGAAATTAAAGATAGCTATAGACATTTGAAAAAATTCTCTAAGGGGGATAGGTTAGGAAGAAGCAAAATATAATTAGTCTTTCACGACATGAGTATTGTGGAAGGGTTATACATAAGGATACACATGTGGCTTATGTTGAATTGCTTGACTTCCTAGGGAGGGTGGAGGGGAAGGGAAGAGGGGTGAGAATCTGGAACTCAAGGTTTTAGTAAAACAGATGTTCAAAAGTAAAAAAAAAAAAAAAGGAAAGGGACAGGGTCAAGGGAGAAAATTCAATAAAGGGGTATAGGTTAGGGAGAAGCAAAATATAGTTAGTCTTTCACAACCTGAGTATTGTGGAAGTGTTATACATAATGATACGCAAGAGGCTCATGTTGAATTGCTTGACTTCTTAGGGAGGGTGGATGGGAAGGGAAGAGGGGAGAGAATTTGGAACTCAAGGTTTTAAAAAAAATAGATGTTCAGAAGTAAAAAAGTTTTTTTTTTCATGTACCTAGA
>JAQQSZ010017730.1:0-10734 GCA_028646595.1 Phalanger gymnotis | reverse complement strand
AGCAGAGCCAGGAGAACATTATACACAACCACAGATATATGGATTGTGTGAGGACCAACACTGATAGACTTCGCTTTTCTCAGCAACACAAGGTACAAAGACAACTCCAAAGGACTCACGATGGAGAATGCTATCTACATCCAGAGAAAGAACCATGAAGTATGAATGCAGAGTGAGGCACACTTCATGCTAGCCTTCTCCCCCCCCCCTTTTTTTTCTTTTTCTCTCTTTTGTCTTTGTTTTTGGGTTAGGTTTTTTTTTTTGGTCCTGTTCCTTGTTTCTCATGATTCATTTCATTGATCACAATTCTTCTCCATAACTTGACTAGTGTGTAAATTAATTCAATGCGAAGTTATACGTGGAAGTTATATGGGATTCCGTGCCGTCTTGGGGATGGAGGGGGGCAGGAAGGGAAGAAAATCTGGAACTCAAAATTATGTAGAACCAAGTGTAGTAAACTAAAAATTAAAAAAAATTAAAAAAAATAAATGAGACAACAAAGGTCAAGAGAAGGGAAGTGATTTAAATCATAAGAATCTAGTCTTTAAGGGCCAGATTTTGTTTTGCTGTTCAGCCATTTTTCAGTCATGTCTGACTCTTTGTGACCCCATTTGGGTTTTTCTTGGCAAAGATGCTGAAGTAGTTTACCATTTTTTTTTCTCTAGCTCATTTTACAGATAAGGTAACTGAGGCAAACAGGATTAAATGACTTACCTATGGTCACATAACTACTAAGTGTCTGAGGTTAGATTTAAGCTCAGGAAGATGAGTCTTCTTGACTCCAGACCCAGCACCCTACCCATTGTGCCACCTAGCTGCCTCTTAAGGGCCAGAATAGGTATATAAAACTTTCCTGTATGCCTTTCCTTGGAGCCTACACTGATGGTTTTAGTCAACTGCAAGCTCAGTTTGTACAAACACTGTGATATGGAAGCCAAGAAACCTAATATGATCTTAACTTCATTGAGAGACAGTTTCCAGAAACAAGGCCCTGACCACCCCACTATAATCTATCGTGGTCCAGGGAATTACATCAGGAGTATCATGTTCAGTTCTGGCACCCCATTTTAGGTAAGACATCAATGCATGTCCAGAAGATGACAAATACAATGGTAAAAAGCTTCACATTCATGCTATATGAGGACTGTTTGGATAAACTGGAAATGGTTAGCCTGAAGAACAGAAGATGTAGGGCTTAGGGACAGGGACTGCTAGCGAGCTACCAGAAGAGAAATGAACTATCTTTCTAACCTGCGTTCTTTCCACTGGATAACATTGTCACTTTTTTACTCTCAGGGACTAGCAAAATACCCAAAATAACAGGTGCTCCCTCTGACTTTAATGATGCTGATGATGACAACAATTCATTGGAGCTCAATTTCTTATAGTGGTATGTCTTATCATTCATCTGTCTACTTTTCTGTATTTCTATGGCACAATATTCATCGGGGAAATACAATGCAGCGAATATAAAGAACCGTCACAACCTAAAATTCTATTCTCAGCTCTGTGACGTTCCAGGTTCTCTGTTTTTTCTCAGCTACTTAAGGGTATTATCACTTCAGGCTCATTCATTAATAAACCCTGTTGTGTTTCATTTTACATTTGCTCTTTACTTCTCCTAACTCTGTAAATGCTTATTCCCTGGAGCATTCTTCCATTCGAAGGTGGTCCCATTAGCTTCAAGGAACACACAGCATAAGGTACAATTTGTGCTTTCCCAGCAAATTATCTAGAAATAAATCATCACTCTTTGGGGAAAGTCTGGTTTTAGGCCATACTATGGAATTTCATTGTTAGGGAAAAGCCACATTTAGCAAAAAGTCTACAATACATACCCTTCTCTAAGTGGTCCTTCAGTAATTAAAGTCAGAGATAAACATTGTGTGTTCCTCATAGTTAATTCCAATCACCATACACAACAAATAATCTGGCACTTATCTAAGCAATTTGTGATGGAGCACTTCACTTTCTAATGTCTCTTGGGGTGAATATTCTCATTATGTACCAGAGAGATTAGACTTGCCTCAGAGAGCCCCAGGGGATGGTTTAAACTACAGTGGTCATAGTTCTCTTGATATTAAAGATAACTCCTACTTCTACTTTTCCCCTGAGAAGAAATGGCATGAGGGCTGATTTGTGCTGTTATATTTGACATACTAAAAATTAGATTCCTACCTACACATTCTAAATATCCAACTGAGTTTAATACTTTAATCTCTCAAACCTGGGAGGTAGGAAATAGAAAATTGAACATAATTAACTGTTTACTTCCTGCAGCAAAACCTAAATATTATAGGATTCAAAATGTTGTATATTCATATTGAATACCAAGTCTCAAAGCAAATATTTAATTAAATATCACAAGGCAAGAGGAAAACATACCAGTTCTTATTTGCATGATACCTGGTATTTGGGGTATTTCTTTTACAAAACATATGGATTGCCTGACAGTTTGAAATGTAGTTACCATGAAAGAATACCACAATCAGAAGATTGGAGTTTGAATGTCAGATCTAAATTTCGTCACTTATAAAATGAAGGATTTGGATGAAATGATCTCTATGTTCCTTTCTAGCTTATTATTATGTGATTCTGGGATACTTCTTCAATATTTTGAAGTTTTGATATTGTCGATATGAATACTCTGGCTACCAATAGAGCTAACAGCCTTTCTGTGTCGTAGTCAATGCTCTTGTTGAGTCATGGCCAAAAAATTCTTCAGCTTTTGTTCATTCGTATAATGAGTCTGTCTGAATTTAGCTAGACTGGTTCTCAGATAATAGACATATAATTTATCTTCAGAACAGCCTTCAAAGTCTTGGTGCTCCACTGGAGTTTGTGTCCCAGTTTTATATTCTTTAAGAACCATCACCTCCATATTACAATGAGAAATGATTAATCAATGGCCCACATTTAATGTTGGCTTATAAAATAGATAGTATAAATAAATAAATAATAACAAAATAGTATAAAATAGAACAGAATTTAAGAGTAAATCTTGGAAGCTTGATGTAGTAGCTCTCCAAGATGGCTATCACCACCATTTCTCTCCTTGCAGCCACCACAGCACAAGATGTTCTAGAAATCCTAGTATGGAGACAAGTATACCTTTGCTACAGGGCTTGTATCAATACATGTAATACATGAATGTGGTTCACAGTTAATTTGAAGAAAATCCTGAAGTTGTTAGGAAATGGGTGGGTTTGGTAGACTGAAAGTTTAACATGAATTAACACTGACACAGCAATACAAAACTGCCTAAGTGATCATAGGTTCCTTTGAGAGAAGAGCTATGTCAAGAATAAGGAAGGTGATCATCCTTCAGTACTTTTCCCCAGTCAGGCCATGTTTGCCTGGAGTACTATGGCCAATTCTGGGCACCACAATTTTGAAAGGACATTAGCAAACTAGAGGGCTTTCCAAACAGGACAACCAGACCAGCAAGGGAATTAGAAATAATGTCATAGGAGGTTCAATAGAAAGAACTGGGAATGTTTAATCACACACAAAAATAAAAAATAAAAAAGCATATTAGGGAATGGATATCTATCTTGAAGAATCTAAAGGGGTCATATGTGAAAGAGGGATTAGACTTGCCTTGCTTGATCCAAGATCACAGAGCTAAAAACAATGACTGGAATTTACAAGGGAGGTAAATTTAATTTTCATGAAAGAGAAAATGTCCTAAAATTTTGTTGTTATTTGGTCATTTCAGTCGTGCCTAACTCTTTGTGACCCCACTTGGAAAAAATACTGGAATGGGTTGCCATTTCCTTCTCCAGTTCATTTAACATAATAGCTCTAATAATTAGAACTGTTCAAAAGTAGAATATGCTGCTTTACACATAGTCTGTTTCCCTTCACTAAAGATCTTCAAGTGAAGGCTAGATGACAACTTTCTTATAGGGCTTCTTAATCTGGATTCTACATCAAGGGACAGAGTTGCTATGAAGTTGTTTGTACCCAATCTGAAACACAGAATGTCAGCCTGAATGGAACTTAGAGAAACCCAGTCCTGCACTCTTATTTTTAGATGAGGAAATTGAAGTCCATAGAAGTGAACAGATATTCTCAAGGTTATACAAGTAGTAGAAGGCAGAAATAGGATGAGATTCCAGATCTCCTGAATCTCAGGCCAGTGTGCTCTCATTATCCTATTATAATTATATACTATTATAAACTAGTAAACAGTTTAGAAAACTACTAGTATATAGTGTTCAAAACTATTTCTTGAATAGATCAATTCCCCTTTTGTCTTTTCCCTCTCTCTCTGTCTCCCTCTCTACCTATCTACATCTCTCTCTCTCTCTCTCTCTCTCTCTCTCTCTCTCTCTCTCTCTCATTCTGTCTGTCTGTCTCCTCTCCATTTCTCTCATTTCTCGCTTCCCCCCTCTCTCCTTCTCTCTTTTCCTCCCTCCTTTCTCTCTCTGTCTCTCCTGCTGTCTTTGTCTCTCTGTCTCTTTCTGTCTCTCTCCTCACTTTCTCTCTCCTCTACTCACTGCTTCAAGATCTATATCCTTATTCATAGGAAATGTGGTAGCTACACTGCTGTCTTCCCATACTATTCAAAGATTTTTCCAGATTCTCCATTTACCATCCTAGGAGGACAAAAGAAAATAAACAAAGCAATCAAAGAAAAGTAGTTTACTCTAGATGACAGTATACTAGATTTGAAGTCAGTACACCTGAATTTGAGTCTTGGCTTTGCTATTTTATTCCTCCTATGACTCAAATTTCCTTAGCTATTTAATGAAGATAATATTTTAAGTGCACTTTGCAAAGTTACTGAGCAGAGAGTTCTTTGTTAACATTAAAGTGCTTATAGAAATGGGACCATTTGTTACTGGTAAATAATGTTGAGCCTTGATATTGAATGTCCTGTGTTATTATGAATCACCCTATTTATTTGAGCCTGCCATTTAGGGAATTTTTTAAGGGTCTGTAGCACTTTTTTTTCTCTATCATTCCTTTTTTTTCTCCTTCTTTTCATCATATAACCTCTATTTCTCTGTGAGCTATTCTGTTTTCTGCTGAAGAATGAATTGGACTATTGGGACTCATTGACCTCTAATAAAAAATAAAAAGTCAAACTGCTCAACAGCTCTTAATGTTGGTCAGCACTTTTTGACCTGAGAATAAATGGGTTGTTACCTTGGGATGTGGATATTTTGGAAAAACCATCTAATAATAATAGCTTACATTTACATAGTCATTTAATAGTTTAGCTATTTTTCTACTGCATTTTACAATTTACAAAGTTCTCTATATACCGCAACTCCATCATGTAGGCAGTGCAAGAGTTATTACCTGAGTATCACTTTCCTCATTTATGGAATGGTGGGTCTAGCCTGGAGACCCTTTGAGCTCTGAATCCTATAGTCTCCTATCATATGGATAAGGAACCTAAAGCTTTTCATGGGCTTTTCAAGTGTTCAGTATCAGAACAAAGGTTCAAACCCAAGTGCCCCCATATGTAGAATCATTCTACTGTGCTATACTGGTTACAAAGCATTGTGTGTTCAGATGATCTCCAAAATAATCCTGTAAGGTAGGTAGGTAAGTAGCATAAGTATTCATATTCCCATTTTATAGATGAGGAAACTGAAGTTCAGTGAGATGAATTTCCTTGCACAAAGTCACAATTTATTAAGTGACACAGCTTGAATTTGAACATGATGGGCTCCCTAATTCGAACCTCCTGCTGTTATACCATGCTACAAGCATTTACAGATCAAGCAATGCATTTTATATGTATGTATATGTGTATATGAATATGTGCACATATGTGCATAAAGGTATAATTTCTTAATTTCCAGATCCCATGATTATATCCACATAAGAAATTCTGGTTGTGGAAACTCTCTCCATTGATACAGACGAGCAACTCATCTGTAATTTATACTCTTGGAAAGTTGCTGCAGCACTGAGGGGTTAAGTGTTTTATCCACATATACGTAGCCAGTATGTGCCAGAAATAAGATTTAAGTTTAGGTCTTCCTGACTCCAGAGCTATCCTCCACTATTCTACCTCTTACAAAAAGAAATGTCTTCATCATTATGAATAAGAACTATTATTTCATAGTTCTCTAAAGTTTACAAAGTAGTTGTATTGCCACAGCCAAATGAAGAGGAAGGGAAAAGGGGAAAGGAATGAACATTTATATAGCACCTACTAGTCATCTTGTTGAGTCATTTCAGTTGTGTTTGACTCTTTGTGACCCCATTTGGAGTTTTCTTGGTAAAGTTAGTGGAGTGGTTTGTCATTTCCTTTTCCAGTTCATTTTACAGATGAGGAAACTGAGGCAAATAGGATTAAGTGACTTGGCCAGGGTCAGAGAACTAATATGTATCTGAGGCCAAATTTGAACTCAAGAACATGGGTCTTCCTAATTCCAAGCACTTAATTCTAAGTGCTTTTCAAAAGTTATTTGATCCTCACAATTCTGTGAGGTGTTATTATTATCCTCATTTAGCAGATAAGGAAACTGAGGTAGATAGATTAAGTGATCCACAGCTAAGTTTTGTCTGAGGCCAGATTTGAACTCCATGACTCCAGGCCCATCACCCCATCCATTGTGCCAATTAGCTGCCTCAAGACCACCTCCCAGTTTAGTTCTTTTTTGATGATACTATACCAAACTTCTTCATTTTCAACAAGTCATTCCTAATTCAATTCAACAAATATGTTCTGAGCACCTCCTACATACAATGCACAGTGGGAATTCTACTATAAAAAATAAGAAAAGCCCTTGCCATCAAAGAGCTGACATTTTAGAAGAGCATACAACATAGTCACAGGTAAATACATATAAAATGATTTGAGGAGAAAACATGTACTACCTGGGAAGTTTGAGCAGAACTCGAGGAAACAGATCTGAACTTTGAAAAAAATAAAAAGTCTGATAGGGAAAAATAAGGAAGTAGTGCATTTCAAACAAGGAGGCTAGACAACCTGTGCAAGGCAAAGAGATGGAAGATGCAATGTCACGTGCAAGAAACAGCTGATAAGTCAGGTTGTTTATGTGTAACGTCTATGAAGGAGAAGAATGTGAAATGGAGATGGACAGTTTCCATCCTCAAAATATGTTGGTAAATGTTTTACAGGATTTTTTAAATGATAATACTTTTGTCATTCTTTATAAATGTATGCTAAAAGGTGAAGTTTAACAAATTTGAGTCTAACTGCTCTTTAATCTCATATTTTCCATTGTGCTCTACTATATGTCATAGCCAACTACCCTGTGGGCAGCTATTTTCATCTCTGTTCATCCTGATTGTCTTGCCTCTCCTCGTTTCCTCTTTTCTATCTGGCATTCTTAGATCAAGCCTTGGGATGTTTAAAGAAATTTTGATTAGACTGGGATCTAACCCCCAGGAAACTTTGATTAGTGATTAAATGGACTCCACACAGTAGGAAGCTAAAAAATAGAGCTGTGCGATGCCTTACCTATAGAGCTGCTTCATATTTATATTCAAAATTTTTGCAAGAAAGCAAGAGAAAGTGAGGGGGAGAAGGAGGGAAAGAGAGAGAGAAGAGAGAGAGAGAGAGAGAGAGAGAGAGAGAGAGAGAGAGAGAGAGAGAGAGAGAGATTGACCTTTCCATTTTTTTCACTATGGGGAAACACAATCATTGTATTTAGAGCTAAAAAGTACCTCGGAATTAATCTAGTCCAGCTCCCTCATTTCACAGAGGTGGCAACTGAGTCTCTGACTTTTCTGAGGTCACACACTAGTAATAATAACATAAATACTTATAGTACTTTAAGAATTTTTCTTCCAATAACTGTATGACAGAAATAAGCAACAGAGGTGATATTCAACCCCCCACTACTCTGACACCAAATGCATTGCTTTTAACAATGCCATACAGCCCTCGAACTAAGATCTTACAGTGATTAATATTTCTGTACAAGATACTTACAATGCTTTTCCACATTGGTAAAGATGCATGCTATATTACTATAAAGATGCTTTGTGACACAACCTCCTATCTTCACAGCATCTCAGTTAGGTAGCACAAAATACCCTTTATTATGCTCTACTCAGGCAACATGGAATCCTGGGTAGAAAGTGGCTTAAATGCTGAGAACACACAACACATGGTAACTGTGTGACCCTGGGCAAAGCATGTAACCTCTCAGTGCACTGGATATTTTTTCCAAGGCAGTAGTTTTCAAACTTTTTGATCCCAGAACCCCTTTACAATCTTAAAAATTATTAAGGACCCTGAAGAGCTTTTGTTTATATATTTTATATTTATATTTACTATATTAGAAATTAAATTTTTTAAATTGATTATTTAAAATAACAGTAAAACTCATTCCATGTTAAAATAACATTTTTATGAAAAAACACATTTTCCAAAAGAAAAATTAGTAAGAAGTAGCTTGGTTTTATAAATTTTTGCATATTTCTTTACTATATAGCTTAAAAGAAGACAACAGTATTCCTATATCTCTCATATCTACTTTTATAGTTAATCCATTATAATATGATTAGTTGAAATAAATGAAGGAATTTCACCTCACACTAATATGAAAAAGTGTGGGGAGGACTTTAATAGGTAAACAATGTCTTAGTATTATTTTGAAAATAGTTCTGACACCCACAGTGGTGTAGTAAAAGCAGGGACTTGCATGACTCTCCCCCAAACCCCTCCAAATATCTGTAAAAATGACTTTAAACAAATTCTAGAGCTACAGAACCCACAAAATGACAGAGTGAAATAAATCTCCAGCCCAAGACAACCTGGAACATCCAAGGGAAGGGTCTATCACACCAGGCTGCAAACAGAGCATAGTCCAACTTGGGCCACACTGGCACAGACTGGACCAGAGGAGCCCTCAGGGGATTGAATCACTGGCAGCTGTGGTGGTTTCCAGACTTCTCAACCCACAAACACAAAAGACAAAGTAGAAGGTCAATGGGGAAACTGTCAGATTACAGAATCTTATTTTGATGACAGAGAAGATCAAAACATACAACCAGAAGACAAGAAAATCAAAAGCCTCCAAGAAAAATACGAATTGGTCACAGGCCATAAAAAAGCTCAAAAAGGAGTTTGAAAATCAAATAAGAGAAGTAGATGAAAAATTGGGAAGAGAAATTAGAGGGATGTAAGAAAATCATGAAAAAATGAGTCAACAGCTTGCTAAAGGAGACACCAAAAAATACTGAAGAAAGTAACACCTTAAAAAATAGACTTACCCAAATGGTAAAAGAGGTCCAAACAGCCAATGAGGAAAAAAATGCCTTAAAAAGCAAAACTGGCCAAATGGAGGAGGTCCAAAAGCTCACTGGAAAAAAAAAATTCCTTAAAAATTAAAATGGAGCAAATGGAAGCTAATGACTTTATGAGAAATCAAGAAATTGTAAAACAGAACCAAAAGAATGAAAAAAATAGAAATGACGTGAAATATCTCATCAGAAAAACTACTGACCTGGAAAATAGATCCAGGAGAGATAATTTAAAAATATTGGGCTACCTGAAAGCCATGATCCAAAAAAAAAAAGAGTCTAGGCATCATCTTTCAAGAAATTATCATGGGGGGGGCGGAGCCAAGATGGAGGCTGGAAAGCAGGGACTAGTGTGAGCTCCCTGCAAAGTCCCTCCAAAAACCTATAAAATAATGGCTCTGAACCAATTCTAGAGCTGCAGGAAACACAAAATAGCAGAGGGAAGCAGGTCTCCAGCCCAGGACAGCCTGCATGGTCTCTGGGTAAGGTCTATTCCACATGGAGCTGGGAACTGAGCGGAGCAGAGCCCAGTGTGGGTGGCGCGGACCAACCAGTTCAGGAGCTGGGTGGAGTGTGCCCTAACACTCTGAATCAGTGAGCTGTGGCAGTTACCAGACTTCTCAACCCACAAACACCAAAGACAACAGAGAAGGTTAGTGGGAAAAGCTGCTGGGGATAGAGTGTAAAAAGGAGTTTTCAGTTTGGCCACCACCTCAGGGGCAGCTACAGAATTACAACTGCAGTTGCTTCTGGCCCAGGCCCACCTGGTGGGAAGAATAAAGTGGCTGATCAGAGCAGGAGTGAAGAGCCTGCTGAAGATCTAAGTCCAGTATGGGTTGGGGGTTCTTGGGGAAGGAGGAGTGCTGGTGTGGCAGCACATCCGCTCAAGCTTGGAACATAGAACTCTTTACTCTACAAGCAGCCATACCTCACTGAAAAAATCAAAGGTCAAGTAAGTTGGCTGGGAACATGGCCAGGCAGCAAAAACATACCCAGATTCAGTCTCAGACTTTGGAATCTTTCTTTGGTGACAAAGAAGACCAAAACATACCACCAGAAGAAGTCAACAAAGTCAAAGAGTTTACAACAAAAGCCTCCAAGAAAAACATGAACTGATCTCAGTCCATGGAGAGCTCAAAAAGTATTTGGAAAAGCAAGTTAGAGATGTAGAGGAAAAATTGGGAAGAGAAATGAGAAGGATGTGAGAAAACCATGAAAAACAAGTCAATGACTTACTAAAGGAAAACCAAAAGCATACTGAAAAATATACTGAAGAAAATAACACCTTAAAAAATAGACTAACTCAAAGGGCAAAAGAACTCCAAAAAGCCAAGGAGGAGAAGAATGCCTTGAAAGGCAGAATTAACCAAATGGAAAAGGAGGTCCAAAAGACCACTGAAGAAAATACTACCTTAAAAATTAGATTGGAGCAAGTGGAAGCTAGCGACTTCATGAGAAATCAAGATATTATAAAACAGAACCAAAGGAATGAAA
>JAQQSZ010017729.1:0-10734 GCA_028646595.1 Phalanger gymnotis | reverse complement strand
CCTACCAAATACAGAACATGAAGTCAGTTTAAATTGCAGTGTTAGGAAATTAAGTTAGTTGTGTGAAAGAATTTTCTCCTAGTGCATTAAGTCAAATCTTAGAATCCAGTTACTGTAAAAGATGGTGAAATATTCCACTCTGGAGGACCTTAAAAACAGCATATTTTCTCATCCCATTCAGTGGATTTAAATGTGGTCCTGCTTGGAGAAGGGGGTGGGTGTACAGAAAGACTAGGTCATCTGTCAATTAATAGATAATTTAATTGAAGTTCAACAAACATTTAAAGAAAAACTAGAATATCATCTCAAATACTTTATATCCTACTGAGGAGAAAATCATATGTATATAGATGCATAAATAAATACAAAAATACATAAAAAATAAAATCAAAGAAATTGAGGAGTCGGGGGAAGAGGAAGAGTAAATATAGTTGGAGGCTAAGGAAAGTACCCATATTTTCCCCCAGGTTCCATAATTTCTATGCAGGGAGGTATGGTTTGAGAGTCAGAAAACCTCAGTTCAAACCTCACCTGTCATGTGGGATTCTACCTGCCTGATCTAAGAGCAAGTGATTTAACCTCATCTGGCTTCCCTCTCTTCCTCTCTAAAATGACTTTGGACTACATGGCCTCTGAAGACCCTTCTAACTTTAGAACAGTGATCCTAGTACAATACTTTCTTCCTCCCTTATACTTCAAATATTTCATCTAAAAACATTTATTGAACCCTCTCCTGAGGTGGTTTACAAAGTCAGTCTGCTTATCAGTTGGAAAGCAGTTAATCTTCTAAAAAGTTCTTTATAATCTGTTCTTCATTTTGAACCAAACCCCTTATATTTCTCTTATCTAATTGAGGACTCATTTAAATTCAACTTGTTAAACCGAGGAACAGAGACCAAGTAAATGAAGTGATAGAATAATGAGGATTGGTTGTTGACAGACAATCTGTGCTTAAGACAGGAAAAAATAAAAAGATACATTTACGGGTGAGGCTTTTGTTTGTTTGATTACTGGTTTGTTTTTCATCATTTTATTAATGCCTTCCTTTGTTTCTTCTATTTTTTTTTGAATGGGGGTGGGGGGAGTCTTCTTTTTGAAAAGATTTGTTCAGATTCCCAGTTGAAATCAACTTTATATAGATTGAGAAAATTGCCTTTAGACTAGAAAGTTGGCAGACCTATCAATCAACAAGCCTTTATTAAGCACCTCTAATGCATGGGGTTCTGGCTGGGGACTAGAGATACAAAGTCAAAAGTGAATTAATTTTGAGAAATTAGAGTCCAACTCCTTCCAAAATTACCCTCACCCTTAAAATTCCTACCTCTACATGCTGGAAGGAAGGAAGGAAGGGGAGGTAGAAGCATTTATTAAGCACCTATTGTGTGCCTGGCACTGTGCCAAGCACTTTGCAAATATTTTCTCATTTGATCCTCACAACAACTCTTGGAGATTACTGCGATTATCCTCATTTTACAATTGAAGAAATATAGGTTAAGTGACTTCCCCAGGATCACACAGTTAGAAAGTGTCTGACGACAGGTTTGAAGGCTGGTCTTCCTTATTCTAGGCCCACCCTTCTTTCCACTGAGCCACCTAGCTGCCTCTGTGCTAGAAAATAGTGTACTACACACTGATGGATGGAGGGCTGGGGAAAGGACTGATAGGACTTTGGCTAAAACACATGGAAAGGCAGAAGTGAATTCTAAGTAATGGTTCATTTGGTACAATAAGTGTGATGTCTCTGGGAGACATGGTATTACCTTTTGGAGTTTGGAGTCTGGGAAAGTGAATTCTGTCAGACCCCTTTGCAGACCCCAACTTGTGAACAGATATTGAAAAGTTGTACGCAAATCAAGTGTCTGAAGTTTCTTTTCCTCCGTTTTTTTTTAAAGTATCAAGGGAACATATTATTTAAAAGAACCTTTCAGTGAATGAACTTTGATATGCAAAAATCCCACCTTAAGTTTTATGTCAGAGGATTGCATTTTTTTTTTTGCATAAAAAGCTCATTTCATCCCTTCATTGATAAAGATTATACTTTTTTGGGTTTTCTTTACACCTTAATTTTTCCCTTACAATATGCATGTCTTTTCCAACAGATAGGTTACCTGTCATTTGCAACTTTTTTTTTTAACCATTCCTTGGTAGGAAGGTATCCATAGTAGGACAGATCATCAAAAACATTAAATATGGAAAAAAAAGAACCACTGAGCCTAGTTCCTCACTTACTTGCTCCTTCTCCATTCATTCACTCACTGATTTATTCAGCAAATATTAATGGGACATTTACTGTGTAGATGACACTATGTATATTGTGGCAAATTACACAAAGAAGTCCCAGTTCCTGCCTTGGAGGAGCCTCTGGTGTAC
Organism: Phalanger gymnotis; assembly: GCA_028646595.1. Taxonomy (NCBI): domain Eukaryota; kingdom Metazoa; phylum Chordata; class Mammalia; order Diprotodontia; family Phalangeridae; genus Phalanger; species Phalanger gymnotis. The sequence continues at coordinate 8,364 of JAQQSZ010017729.1, read as the reverse complement.
TAGAGAGACAAATATATATATATACGTACACACCCACACACATAATGAGAGAGATACCAGTGGCCACATTTCCCAATGACAATTGAGAAAAGAATATAAAAGATCCAGAACCAGTCATAATTTATTAAATTCTTATTTTACGCACAAAACTCCATTACAAGGTTCAGTTTACATGACCATCAACATTACTTTTTTTTTTTACCCTCATTGTAGATATAGACAATACTAAGAATGTCTTGATGAAATTTCACCTAGGATGATCTTCATTTTTGGAATTATGATATTTTAAGCAATTTTCTAGATCACGTTTCTGAGTCCTCTTTACAATAGAAAATAAATGCTTTTTGAATGGAATTAAACGGGACTTTTTCAAAGAGCTGTGTTAAGGTATAAAATTTTGCTTCATTCACATCACATTCTGGTTGTTTCTGAATAAACCTGACTTTTGGCACTAAACTTAATATTGAAACGTTTCAATGCATGTTTAAAATGTACTGTTCTTGTTTTATGTTTTAGATTTAAGGAGAAAAAAATTTGTTTGCCTTGGATCCCATTAAGGTTTCCACATCAACATACACCATGTTGGGGAAGACCAGTCTGTGTCTGGCTCTTCATATGACTCTACTGGAAACAATCTTTGGGGGAAATGTCCTGATTTGGACAATGGAATGTAGTCATTGGCTTAATATCGAGATAATTTTAGGGAAACTGATAGAACACCAGCACGATGTCACAGTACTGGTTGCTTCTGGAGCACTCTTCATCACACCTACTACTGATTCGCCTTTGAAGTCTGAAGTACACAAAGTATCCTTTGGAAAGGAAAAAATAGAGAGTGTCATCAGGGATTTTGTTCTCACTTGGCTGGAACATAAGCCCTCCCCATCAACCATCTGGCGTTTCTACTCAGAAATGACCACAGTCATTCATGAGTTCCACCAGGTGTCTAGAGCAATCTGTGATGGTGTGCTTACCAACCAGATGTTAATGGAGAAGCTGCAGAAAGGCAAATTTGATGTCTTGATCTCAGATCCAGTATTTCCCTGTGGTGACTTGATTGCTCTTAAGCTGGGAATCCCATTTATATACTCCCTGAGATTCTCTCCAGCTTCCACAGTGGAAAAACATTGTGGGAAAATGCCTTATTCTCCTTCCTATGTCCCTGCTGTCTTGTCAGAGCTCACAGACCAGATGTCTTTTAGTGACAGAATAAGAAACTTCATCTCCTACCATTTACAAGACTACATGTTTAATACTCTTTGGTCACCATGGGATTCCTATTATAGCAACATACTGGGTAAATTGCACTTTTAGTTTTCATATTTGTATCCTGATCCAAGAAGATGGGAAACTGTTTTGAATTTCTCCTTTTGACTCTCTGTGATAAATCTGGTGGTCAATGAAGATATGGAAAACAGCTGTGATTAGAAGGAGCCAAGGTGGCTCTTACTAGACAATCTATATTTCCTTCTTTGACAGGGTTGCTTTGCTTATTGATCAAGAGATTGTTTTAGACAGAAGTTGTATAGACTTTAGCAAAGTCTTGGAAAAGTCTCAAATTCTGTTCTTGTGGTCAAGATGGAGATGTGTTTGCTAGGCAACTGTAAAGTACAAAGTGTATTTGGAAGCAATTGAATGGTAAGATTCAAAGAGCAGTCATTAGGCACCTTGTTCTGTGGAACGTTTTAAATAACTTGGATGAAGACAGTTGGCATACTTTTCGAATCTAGAAATCACACAGAACTTGAGGCAGATTCAGTATTCAAAAGATCCTAATCAGTTAGAAGGTTAGGTCAAATCTAATACAATGAGATGTGAGAGGGGGAAATATAAAGTCAATGGTGTAAATACAAGATGACAGAAATGTGCCTAGTTGGGAGTTTGGCAGAGGAAGATCCAAGGGTTTAGCGAGCACAAGCTCAATGTAATTCGAGAGTATATGGAAGCCGAGAGAGCTAATGCAAATAGGTTTAATGCAAATAAGGTTTCTTGAACAATAGGGATTTTATATGGAATGAAAGAAGCAATAATCTCAGTATAATGGTCAGACCACATCTTGAGAATTGTGTTCAGTTGCATGAGCCACGGCTTAGGAAGGGAGTTGATAGGCTTAAGAGTTCCCAAAGGGAGAGCATGCAAACTGGTGAAGGGCCTCAAAAACATTCACAAAGTTGACAAAAAAGAAAAATGACTAATGCTGGAGAGGTTATGGGGAAAAAAATGTATTAATATATCTGTTGGTGGAATTGTGAACTATGGAAAGCTATTGGAATTATCCTCCCTAAGGTATTAAAATATGCACACCTTTTAACCCAATGATACTGCTATTAGATCTATAACCCCAAAGATATCAAAGAAGGAAGAAAAGGACCCTTACACACTGAAAAACCTACAGTGGCTCTGTTTGCTGTAGCAAAGAATTGGAAATCAAGAGGATAACCAACAATTGGAGAATGACTGAACGAGTTATGGTTTATGAATGTGAAGGAATGCTATTGTCCTATTGTAGAGGGAGAAATGAACCCAGGGATGTAGAAATCCCAAACCAAAATTCCCAAGGCAAGGCCACCTGGAATGAATTTGCGGAATGAATTCATTCATAGAATGAAAAGCATTCTTTAAGTCAAGGAGGCAAAGATTTATTACACTTTAAGTAAATAAGGTGGGCAAGAGTTCTTAGGGAACTTGCCACCCTAAAGGGGCAGGGAGAATTTTTATAGGAGGTTACAAGGGGTTAGAGGGGGAGACATGTCAATTAAATGTTATGGTGTGAGAAATGGGAGTGGTTAGGGTGGAGTTGAGGAGTGGTCAGTTCTTAATGAAACATGCACTTTTAGTACCTACTGAGAAGGTATCTTACCCAGAGTTCACAGGGAAGTAGCCCGCCTGGGTTGGGGGGAGGAGGAGGAGGTGTGGTTTTGCCTGTGAAACGTCACTAAGTCACCAGGAGTTCAGGGCTAGCTGGAGATACTGGCTAGGTTCCATCAAGTGCCTTGTTAGTCAAGATTAATGTAAGGGAGTATACGTTTGACTATGTCTAGGATACGTGTTAGACTCGGTATATGGTCAGTTATCAACACCTGGGAATCAAACTATAATTGGGCATAGCTGCTTACTAAGGAAGAAGCAGAGATAATTTTGGGGCACACTGCCCTTTAGCTAGAGAGGCTGCCTGGGAAAGAATACGTTTGAGAACTAGATGTGTTCTGAAATTGGAATTCTGCCACAGGCACAGGCACCCAGGCAGAAGCTAAGGGGAAATGTGATGTTAGAATTAGGGTCCAAGCACAAGCACCCCATCACTATAAGAAGTAATAAATAGGATAGTTTTTGAGAAACCTGAGAAGACATGTGTGAATTATTGCAAACTGAAGTGAGCAGAACCAGGAGAACAATTAATGTAATAATACTAGAAAATAATCAGCTGTGAAAGATTTAGTCCATAATGTGAAAGATTTAGTACTTATGTTGAAACAGAATACCTCTTCCTGATAGGTGATAGAGGCAGAAAGTAGGTTAAGACTGTGTGTGTGTGTGTGTGTGTTTGTGTTTGTGTGTGTGTGTGTACGTGTGTGCGTACGTGTGTACATAACCATCAAAGGAATTTGTTTTGCTTGATTATAAATATTTTTAACAAGGGTTTTTTTTCTTGATTTTTCAGTCGGGGAAGGGGGAGAGGAGAGGAAGAGAAGATGGATCTTCATTTAAAAATAAGATTTGATTAAGATAATACTTCTCTTCATCAAATAGTTCAAACCACTTAACTTTTTGCAAACCCTTGGAGATACATTTTCCTCACACAATTCATTATTCTTGTTTCCAGATGGTCAAAGGTCAACTAAAGATATATTCCTATTAACTGAAGTAACTGAATTAACTGAAAAATTTCCTCTCTTAATGTAATGATTACCTAATCTGGTCAAGACAGATCAATCAAGGGCCCATTGCCCCTGGCCACTCACTTGTGCCCTATATTTCATGAAAGAGGCTTTTCCTGGGTTGGTATCAGGAGTGTACTAGAACCAGCTCTAAGAGGAGGGTGTGGGGGAGAGATCTGTTGATTAATAAATTTTCTTTGTGAACATTTACATTTCAGAAACTGGCAAGTGTTAGGAAACAGGACTTAATTTGTTGTTTGGTGATTGTCTAAAGAAAGTGATGGAGAAAATGTACCCTGTTGGGCATTAAGTGGCACAGTGAGTAGAGCACTGGCCCTGGAGTCAGGAAGATCTGAGTTCAAATCTGGGTTTAGACACTTGACACACTTACTAGATGTGTGACCTTGGGCAAGTCACTTAACCCCAATTGCCTTGCCTTCCCCTCTCCAAAAAAAAAGTAAGTGCCAGAAATAGTTTTGTTCTGTTCTCTCCTTCCTACAGAGTGTATACTAGGGATGTCATCATTGTGATAAAGTCACAAGTTCATAGAACCCAAGAAAAACTGGAAACGTTGCAATTTTTGTAAAAGTGTAAGTCAAAGAATAAAATATAGTTAATAAAAACTTTATCATAGATGGGAATTCTGTTTCCTTGTGTTTCTCACAAAAAAAGCCTTGTATAGAAGACCCTGATAATGATATTCATTTTCATGACATAGAGAATTCTAAGGAAAATTTTTGTTGTATCTCACGTTAAAGTTTAAATTGTGATTTAAAAAATATTTTTGTTGTATTATTAGTACAAGTAAGCCAGAGAATGGAATGTTGATACTGTCTTCAGATTTCAGAGTTCCTTGGGTTTGCTTTTTTTTGATACTCTGGATACAATAGCTCTTCCTCGAAATTAAAATACCTTCAAAAATATACAAAATGAATCAAAATTATAGCTCAAGGTGAGATAAAATGGAATGCATTTCAATTATTGATATAAACTTATAATAATATTTTCATATTAAAAGTTAAACTACACCTTAGCTTCTAATCACTGATCCCACCTTTGGGGAATTAGCTCTTGGAGGTATGATTATCAGGGAACATAGCCTTGCAAAGAAAGCTTGAATAGAGACTATGTGTTTGAACAAGGAAGAGAAAAGAATTGCAGCCATTTAGTTAAAGAAGAATATATTAAGTGAGTAATGTGCATGGTATAGGGGATACAAAGACCAAAAGTCGATGCCCTCTAGGGACTGACATTCTTCAGAGAGTAAACAGTAGGTACACAGTTAACAGCAGTAAAAGTAATAATAGCTAGCATTTGTATGGCATTTTAAGGATTGCAAAGGGCTTTACAAATATTTAATCTCTTAGGCAGAGTAATGTGTGTGAGGACAGCCACAGCTCAAGATCACTTCTGGTCAGCACTGCTAGGCCCAGCTTCCAGAACCAGCAGGGGTCCTTCCTGACACTTCAGGTGAAACTTTGCAAGGTGAAACTTCTTGGGGTCTAGTCTGCTTCCCAATGCAGCTGCCCCCAGGCCCTACTGTTTGTTGATTCAGTGGAGTTAGCCTGGTGGTATCTTCTCTTTGCTGCGGCCAAACCTCAGCCCCTGGAGGCCCTGACTTTTCTGAGCCTGTCTTAAGTGGTCTTACTAAAAGGACAACTGCTTTACTTCTTTATTTTTGCTGCTCTACATTCATTTTGTGGAGATTTTCTGTCTATTTGTGGAGGAAATCTGGAGAACCTGCAAATTTCTGACCTGCTCTGCCATCTTCTCAGAACGCCCCTTGGTTTGAGCCAAATCTAAAGGGACTTTAAAAGCCAAACAAGAGAGTTTGTGTTTTATCCGACAGCCAATAGGAAACCACTGAACCTTCTTCTGTAGGGGAGTCACATGGTCAGATCTGTTGTTTAGGAATATGAATTTGACAGTTGTGTGGAGAATGGATTGGAGAAGGGGCAGGCTGGATATAGGGAAACCAATTAAGAGGCTATTTCAGTAGTCCAGGCAAAAGGTGATGGAGGCCTGAATTGACTGGTTGTTGCTGAGGAAGGAGAAGGGGATATTGGGAAGGTACAATCTAAAATATTTGGCAGCTAACTGGAAGGGAGTGGGAAAATAAAGACTAAAGGATGTACTTGAAGAGTTGATCTAATGGGAGCTGTCACAGCAGGGGCTGTTTTATCTTTATCTTTGTATCTCCAGCATGTCTGGAACAGTGCCTGGTACTTAATAAAAACTTATGGATTGATTATTTCCAGGTTGTGAATTTGGATGAGGAGAACATTGGTCATACTATGGATAGAAAAGGGAAATTTAGAGATTTGGCCGTAGGGGAAGAGCTGAGGGATTCTGTTTTGGACTGGTCTAGTTTGAGATGCCTATGGGACATTACATTAATGGTTCTCACCTGACAGGAAGGGCCAATGCATCATTCGAGGGGATTTCTGACCTCCCTGGCTCATTGTTCAGAAAATCTGGAAGCATCCCTATAGGAAATGACTCATTGTGTAGTGACCTCACAAACAAACAGTGAACCAAACCAAAATGTGAAAAGTTTTATTTGCAGGTTGAAGAAAGAAAATAGAACTCATAGCAGAGCTCATGGAAATAAGAACACCTGTCAATAGGTGGCCCATCCCCAGAGACTTGATGACTCCACTCACAGCCTTACACTAGTTCAGGTTCCCAGCAAATACTACCTCTTGTGATGTAATGTCATATAATTGGGAAGAAAAATCATGAAAATCTGAAGGAGAAAAATAGGCTTAAAAACAATACCATAAATTGGAAGATCTTGACTGCTAAATGACACAATGTCTTGTGGAAGAAAATTCTATACATTTTATGCACAAAACTGCCCAAACCCTTTAAAAATTATTTTAGATTAACTATAAACAGTTCTGTTTAAAGAGAGGGAGGTCAAAAAATTGCAGGGGTACCTCTTGTCTCCGAAAATCTAACAAAAAACATTTTGCAATTTATGGTTACAATTTATAGGATTCCCCAGGCAATAGACAAAAGTCTACAATAAGATAGTACATCATTACTGAGGCCAGGTAAAGTACAATTTCAGAGCCCCATGAATTTGATGGAAAAATGTTCACTTTTAATTTTAATTGTTTCTTTTATAATCTTATGTATATTCCCTCATTGATTTAAAAATATTATTCTGAAAAGAAGTCCATAGGCTCCACCAGATTACCAGACAGCTGAGGGGGGTCCATGACAAAAATAACATTAAGAACCACTGCTTTGGAGCCAAGATGTCACTGTGAAAGGAAGGAACTACCAGCTTTCTCTCACAAATTCTGTCAGATACATCTAAAAAAGTGAATCTGAGCAGATTTGAGAGAGTTAGCAGCCACTAGTAGACTGAGAGGGGTAGGAGTGCCAGACATGCAGACAGTACCAGACCAAACCAACTGGGAACAGCAGAGGAATCCAGCCAGCACACAGGTCTAGGAGAGTGCTGGGGAAAAAAGGGAGGGGGGTGGCCAGAAGGGAGGGAAGAAGTAGCAAGTGGAAAATGGTAAGATAAGGGAGGGGAATCAAGAGGGAGGGTAAACTGAGGAAGGAGGCAGTCAAAAGCAAAACTTTGTTGAGGAGTGGAAGGGGAAAGGGAGAAAAAAAAAGCATAAACAGGGGGGAAATAGGATGGAGAAAAAGACCCAGATGGTAATCATAACTGTGAATCTGAATGGGATGAACTTTCCCATAAAATGGAAAGAGCAGAATGGATTAAAAACCATAATCCTACAATATGCTGTTTACAAGAAACACATTTGAAACAGGGGGATACACACAGGGTAAAGGTAACAGGCTGGAGTAGAATATATTGTGCTTCAGCTAAAATAAAAAAAGCAGAGGTAGCAATCCTAATCTCAAACAAAGCAAAAGAAAAGATAGATCTAATTAAAACATGTAAGGAAGGACACTACATCCTGCTAAAAGGCACCATAAACAATGAAGCAGTATCATTATTTAACAAATATGCACCAAATGGTAAATTCTTAGGGGAGAAGTTAAGGGAGGTACAGGAAGAAACAGAGAGCAAAACCATACTAGTGGGAGACCTCGACCTCCCCCTCTCTGAACTTGATAAATATAACCTCAAAATAAACAAGAAAGAAGTTAAGGAGGTGAATAGAATTTTAGAAAAGGCAGATATAATAGGCCTCTGGAGAAAACTGAATGGGGATAAAAAGAAATATAATTTTTTCTCAATGGTACCTGACACATACTCAAAAATTGACCATGTACTAAAACCTCACAATCCAGCGCAGAAAGGCAGATATAGTCACAGCATCCTTTTCAGATCATGATGCAATAAAAATTATTTGTAACAAAGAACCATGGAAAAATAAGCTAAAAATTAATTGGAAACTAAATAATCTAATTCTAAAGAATGAGTGGGCCAAAGAACAAATCATAGAAACAATTAATAACTTCATTCGAGAGAATGACAATAATGAGACAACATACCAAA
>JAQQSZ010017728.1:0-10734 GCA_028646595.1 Phalanger gymnotis | reverse complement strand
AAAAAAAAAAGCTAAAAATAAATAAATAAATAAATAAATAAATAGACAAACAAACAACTAAATAAATAAATAAATATCTCATTTGATCCCCATAACAACCCTGCAGGGTAGGTGCTGTTATTATCCCAATTTTACAGTTGAGGAAACTAAGGTAAACAGGAGTTAAGTGTCTTGTCCGGGGTCACACAGCTGGGAGGTATTTGAGTCCAGCTTTGAATTCAGGTCTGACTGACTCCAGACCCAGCATTCTAAGGCTAAACTTCTCTGGGTAAATTGAGGGATGCTGGGCTGAGTAACCTTTAGCGTTCCTCCCAGCTCTAAATCTAGGACCTCATGAAACTTGGGTTTGTTTAGAATCTGAGTTGGAAGAGACCCTAAAGTTTACTGAAATGATTCCAACCACATGGGAGAGAGAAGAGTCAATCAATCTTTCAGGAGTGTGGGACTTCTTAGCCTAGTGTCCATGGACGTAAACATTTTTCTTTGAGAACTGTATTTTGATAAAAATGGATTTCTTTTGTTTTCCTACATGTTTTATTTTATGAATTTTAAAATATTATTCTGGGCCAAGAACTGCAAATTGAGGGGGTGCCCATCAATTGGGGAGTGGCTGAACAAGTTGTGGTATATGAATGTAATGGGATACTATTGTGCTATAAGAAATGATGAACAGGCAGATTTCAGAAAAACCTGGAAAGACTTATATGAACTGATTCTGAGTGAAGTGAGCAGAACCAGGAGAACACTGTATACAGTGACAGTCACATGGTGCAATAACTGACTTTGATAAACTTAGCTTTTCTCAGCAATGCAAGGACCTAAAACAATTCCAAAAGACTCATGATGGAAAATGCCTTCCACATCCAGGGAAAGAACTATGGAATCTGAATGTAGAGCAAAGCAGAGTGTTTTATTTTTTTGTTTTGTTTTGCTTTTCTTTCTCATGGTTACTCCCTATTTGTTCTAATTCTTCTATACAACATGACTAATGTGAAAATATGTTTAATACGAATGTATATGTAGAGTCTGTATTGGATTGCATGCCATCTTGGGGATGGGAGAGGGGGAGAGAATTTAAAACTTATGGAAGCGAATGTTGAAAACTAAAAATAAATAAATTAACTTATTAAAAATATTATTCTAAAAGGGGATCCACAGATTTCACCAGACTGCCAAAGGGGTCCATGACACAAAAGAGGTTAAGAGTACCCCTCTCTGGCACCCCCTTCTAATCTAATCCCCTTGTGCAATCTTAGATTTAGAGCTGGATGGCTTGAGGGAGTAAATTTTTTTCACTTTACAAATGAGGAAACTGAGGTCCAGAGAGTGGCTAAGTGACTTGCCTGATGCTGCACCACTAAAATGTTAGAACCTAGATTTGAACTCAGATTTCCTAATTCTGAAGTCAGAACTGTTTCCCTATACTGCATGCTCTCATTTTAAAACAGAGTAGACTGAGGCAGAAAGCAGAGATGATTGGCTCAGAGTTGTATCTTTAATAAGGAGAACCAGAATTCAAAGTCAGATCTCCAGGTGGCAAAGCCAGTGCCCTTTCTACTATACCAAGACCCCTCCATTTTTATCAAAGAGCCACCATCTAGAGGGCTCTGACTATCCAGTCAAGGCAACAAGCATGTATTAAGTGCTTACTGTGTACCAGACACTGCATAGTTAGTAACTGGTAGATCCAGAATTCAAAGTCAGATCTCCAGATGGCAAAGCCAATGCCCTTTCTACTATATTATATTCCTTTCATTTTACAGAAGAAGAAATTGAGGATCAGAGAGATAAGTGATTTGCCCACGGAAGACCAGTCCGCTAGAAAGTCTGCTTCTCCTTCCACTAAGTCAAGCTGCCTTCCTTTCAGTCTTTTCAATCGATTAAATTCAGGGAAAAGTGAGCTCTCCCTGATCACAGAGAGAGGCCCCAGGGAAGGAACTGACTTGATTATTAGAGTTTTTCCTGGCAAACCCCCAAAGATGACAACGATTATCCAACCCTACCTATAGACCCTGGCCAATGTTATTTTATTTAATTTATTCAAGTCCACAATTCCTAGTATTGTGAGAAGAACATTGGACTGGGAATTATGATGCCTGGGTTCCTATGTTGGATCTGCTGCTTGCTCTAGGTGACCTTGGAAATTAAACCTCCCTGGGCCTCCACATTCTTTGCTTTCAAAGAAAACAGTGGGCTTACTGATGCCTGTTCAAACTAACACAGGAGTATGGGAGGGCTCTGGGGAATTGACTAAAATGGCTCCTACCACATGGGAGGGAGAAGAATCAGACTGTCAGTCAACAGTCAACAAACCTTACTTAAGTACCTACTGTATGCCAGGCACCGTGCTAATTTCTGGGTACATACAGAAAGACTAAACAAAAAGAGCTGTATTTCTTTCAGGATGAGAGAGAGAGAAGATAAGGTATAATTAAATAAGCAGGGGGAAAGAGCTGGGGGAAAATGAGAGACAGGGGCTAGCAGTAGTAGGGGGAGGTAAGCAGGACTCAGATGGTCACTGAAGCCAGGGATAGGAAATGGATTTAGGATTTCACTGGGACAGGGAACTCCCTTGACCAATGCCAATTGGCATCTTCTCTGTAAACTATAGTCTTAGAGAATGGCCTCAAGCACTGAGAGCATTGGGATCACACAACCAATATATCGGAGAGAAGACTCAAACTCTTTCAAAGTCTTTCTGTCCTTGAGGCTGGCTTTCCATCCTCCACACCATGGAATGATTAGATGCTGGCAAAATTTACAAAATTAACTACTTAAAGTAAATGATAAAATGCTTTTGCTGTTCAGTCATTTCAGTCATGTCCAACTCTTTGTGACCCCATGTGGGATTTTCTTAGCAAAGATACTAGAGTGATTTTGCCATTTTCTTCTCCAGCTCATTTTACAGATGAGAAAACTGAGGCAGACAGGGTCAAGTGACTTGTCCAGGATTTTATAGATAGTGTCTGAGGCTGGATTTGAACTAAAGAAGATGTTTTTCTCACTTCAAACCCTCTCTAGCCACTGTGCCACCTAACTGCCCTCAATAAGATTCTGTATCATGATAACTTAACATGGTTGCAAGGGTTGTGGGAGGAGAAGCATTTGCTGGCAACAGAAAATATCATAAACCTGAGTGTGACGAGGGGTAGGAAGGCTTTTATGGAAGAGCCACCATCTAGAGGGCTCAACCTATTCAAGTCAAGTCAACCAGCATTTATTAAGTGCTTACTATGTACCAGGCATTGCATGGTGAAGTCTGGGGAATGGAGGATGGCTGGCGTGGGCCCTGCCTCTTAACCAGAAGAGGACTTAGTGAACTTTAGGGTACGAGAGGATTTGTATTTGGGGGGAGTGCATCTTAGTAGTGTCTCCAAGATAGCAGCAACTGTCTTCAGTGTCTATTGAGATGAGGAAAAAAAGATTCAAGGCTCTACAAGGAGCCCAGGAGAAAAGCTATACCATACCTAAAGGGGTCATCTTGAGACCTCCACATAAAGGACTTTCAGGAGTTGTGCTTCTCTGATGACATTTGTAGTCTGTAAGCTGGAACCCACTTTCCCCTGAACTCTGTACGTATTGGTAGAAGGGCTTTTGGAGGTTTCTTTAATTATATGATCTCAGTAAATACAGTTTTCTGAAAGCTAATTCAGTCTGGCTAGTTAGAGGCCATTGAATTAGAAAGACATTTCCCTTAACCCCAGACCCTCAGAATTAACCCTAGAGTCCTGTGGAGACACCCTAGCTGCCCTTTGGGGACCCATCCTGTCAGTGCAAATGGAGGCTAGTGGGGTAACTCCAGAGACAATGCTGCAGATCTATTTACCTCACTAGAGGTTTTTAAGCAGAGGCTGAATGACTGCTTTGGGTATGGCATAGAGTGGATTCTTGTTCAGGTAGGGTTGGGATTCAGTGACATCTGAGGTCGGTCCCTTCTAACGTCAGGATTCTCATTCTATGATAGTTACAGAACCCAGTACACATATCTAACTGGATTCACACAACAGCCTCATGTGACGCTTAGCACAAGTATTATTATTCCTTATGTTATAGATGAAAAAATGTCTCAGAAACACAAAATGATTTGTCTGAGGTCACCCAGCTAGTAAGTGACTTGGAGTCGGAACTCCAACCTAGGTCTTGACTCTCACGTCCAATGCTTTCCCTATTATCACTTTATCCCACTGTCTCTCAGGAAATTTGGAAATTAGAAATATTTAGAAATATTTGGCAAAAAGAAGGTTAAACACATAAGGGAATTTGGTATCAGTCTTTGGTTAGCCAGAAACCTAATTAATTGATCACCAAGCATTTATGAATTCATCAGAATGCTTTCTTCTTGGGATATTTTGGTCAATTGAGGTTTCACTGGATTCATTCATTCATTTACTCATTCAGCAAATACTTTTGAGTGCCTGAGAGTGTAACATGGGTTTTAAGCCTGATAGGCACATAAGCAGAAAATGTAACACATTGCTGAGAAAGGAGGAGGAATGGGCTTGTCTTTCTCAGTGCTGACTCAGGGATTCTAGGCCACTCACTCACTGTTGTGACCTTGGAAAGTCAGTCACTCTCTTTGGGCCACAGCTTCCTTCTCTTTCAAATGAGTGGGTTGGGCTGGGTGATCTCTTCAATCCTTCCCATGTTTTAATAGTCTAAGCCTGTGACTCCAAGCATCCAAGACGTAATTTAGGAGGAAGTGCAGGGAACCAAGAGAACTGAAAAGCCACAGAACATTAATGAAGGAGGACAAAAGTAGAGGAAAATCCCATTAAGCAAGCAAGCTGAAATGAATACGTGCTTTAGATTCACAAAGTGCTTTATCCACATGAGCTCATCTGAGCCTCACAACCAGCTTGGGAGGAAGAGGCTCCAGGTACTATCTCCATTTGACAGAGAAGGAAACCGAGGCTTAGACGGATTGAATGGCTTGCCTGTGGTCACATAGCCAGTAAACGTCAGGGATCAGGATCCTAAGTCTGGGTTATTTTTAAAAACTGTTACTGCTATCTATTATTTTCATATCACCTTCATTTTCAGAATATATTCCTCCCCCTTCCCATAGCCAGTGAGCTGTCTATTGTAACAAGGAATAAAAGAGAAAGAAGGAAAAGAAAACAGTTCCTCAAAACGAAACAACACCTCCACCAAATCTGCAATGGTCCACACCCATAATCCCTCACCTTTTCAAAGAAGAGAGGCAGGTATTTTTCTTCTCCAGGGCCAAATTGGGTCCTTATAATTACACAGATCATATATAACCCCTGTTTTTCCTGACTCTTAATCCAGCATTCTTTCTCCTATATCATAATACCTCTAGGTTAAAATCCCATGGGGAAAAAAATGTTGTGAAATAGTAGGGAGTTATAGCTAGCTAGCATTTGTATGGGGTGGCTAGGTGGCTCAGTGGGTAGAGTACTGGACCTAGAGTCAGGAAGACCTGACTTAAAATCCAGCCTCAGATAAGTATCTAGTTGTGTGACCCTGGGCGAGTCACTTAACCCTGTTTGCTTCAGTTTCCTTATCTGTAAAATGAGTTGGAGAGGGAAATGACACAAACCACCCCAGTATCTTTGCCAAGAAAATTCCAAATGGGGTCATGGAGGGTGGGAAGTGACTTGAATGACTGCACAACAGCAACAGCAACATCTATATGATGCTTTAAGGTTTGCAAAGAGCTGTATATGTTGATGCTCACAAATAGGGGCTCCTATTATCCCTATTTTAGAAGAGATGAGAGATGGTAAGTGAAGTGCCCAGGGTCTCACAGCTAAGTGTTTGAAGAGGGATTTGAACTTGGGATCCACTGCCCCACAGAGCGTTCTTATAACAGGTGATGGATGAGGTGGCAGAATGGTGGGCGTGGTGTTGGGCCTAGAGTCAGGAAAACTGGGTTCCAATCCTGACTTTGAATCTTAATTAAATGAAATTATATGCGTAAGCTGCTTTGCAAACCTGAAAGCACTGTATACACATTAGCGATTATCATTGTCATCATTATTAACAATAATCATAATAATTAGTTTGGTCTTGTTGAGTTTGTGGTAAAGGGGATCCTGGCCGGATGAAACACTGACTAGGTTACTTCTGTGGTTTCTTCTAACTCTGATTCTGAGAAGTTATTTCCATCTCTGAGCCTCAGTTTCTGACTCTGTAAATGAGAGAAATTAGATTTGTACTATTTGCCTCCCAGGACTGTTGTGAGGAAATGACTTAGTAGGAAGAAACAGTCCTGGTTCTTCAGTCAGATTGGCCTAGGTTTGAATCTCACCTCCTTGGACAAGTCACTTAAACTCCTCGGGCTTCTGTTTTCTCAACTGTAAAATGAGGGGAGGGGGTTGGACTAGATTAGACATATTGAGCCTAAACCTATGAGGGCTATAGAAATGGGAATTACTAAAGCAGTCTGTGTGGTCTTTGATTCCATCCCAGTACTAAATAGTTTCTCTTTTGGCCAGGAACCCTGAAGGTCTTCCCCTCCCAGTTTGATTTTCTTTTCCAGGTTTTTGATTAAAGGGGCCATCCCTTGATTAACTTCTTAAAGAGGCCTATTCGCTGAATGAGCCTTACCTCACTCAAAGTGAGCACCTGAAAAGGCCTTGGCCTAAAAGGGCCAGGGTCTCCCACTGCATCCTGGGCCATCTCCAGTCATCCTGATGAATGTCGGGCCACTGGACCCAGATGGCTCTGGAGGAGAAAGTGAGGCTGGTGACCTTGCACAGCCCTCCCTCACTCAAATCAAAGTCCACTGCAAGTCATATGTCACGGTCCTCTTTGAGAACAAAGGACAAACACAACAGCAACAATGGCACCCAGTGAAGGAGGTAGTGTAAATATTGTTTTCTCCATTTTTCAGAGGAGAAAACTGAGGTTCAGAGACAGAGAAACTTTTCTAGAGTTAGTACAGATAGGGAGTATCTGTGTCAAAACTCAAATGCATAGCTCCAAGGCTCCCTTATGGGAAATAGAGCTGTGTATCAAGAAAGAAAATCTGTCGAAGGACTAGAGTGAGGTGGCTCCCCTGGAAGGCAGTTCGCCCCATCAAGCAGTTTTCATTCTGGCCTTTTGAGGCACAAACCACTTGCAGCTCCTGCCAAACAGCTGCATGGTTTTTCAGCTGAGACTGTTTTTATTGTTTTATGAAACAACCAAACTAATGAGTTGAAGACAGTTGAAATGCCTGCCTCTTTGTTAAGGAGGCTGGGAACAATTAACACAAACCTGGTTTGGGAGATTGACCTGGGCGGGTTTTTTGTTTGGTTGGGAAAGAAAGGAGGAGCTTCAGGGTATTGATGGTAAATAAAGTGAAATTCCAAAGAAGAAGAAGAAGGAAAGAGGAAGAAAAGAGAAGAGGAGAAAGAAGAGGAGGAAGAAGGAAAAAAAAGGAGGAAAAGGAGAAAGAGGAAAAATGAGAAGCAAGAAGATGAATAAGAAAAAGGCAACAGAGAGAAAGAAGCAGAAGGAAGGAAAGAAGAAGCAGGAATAAAAAGAGGAAAAAGAAAGATGAAGAATAAAAAGGAGAAAGAGGAGGAAGAAGGTGGAAGAAGAAGAGGAAGAAGCAAAAAGAGAAAGAGGAAGAAGAAAAAGGAGAAAGAGGGAAGAAAATGGAGGAAGAAAAGGAAGAGGGAGGAAAAGAAAGAGAAAAGATGAAGGAAAAAAAGGAGGGAGAGGGAGGAAGAAGGTAGAGAAAAAAAGAAGAAGAAAAAGAAATAGGAAAAGAAGCAGGAGGAGTAAAAGGAAGTCAAACTAGAAGAACACAAAAGAATAAGGAAGGAAAAGAAACAGATAAAGGAAATCAAACTAGAAGAAAAAAGAAGGGAGAGGAGGAAAAGGAGAAAGAGAAAAAGAAAGTAGCACGAAGAGGAAGAAGGTAGAATGAAGAAGGCAAAGCAAGAAGCCTTTATTAGGCATTTACTAAGTGCCAGGCACTGCACTGAGTTCTGGGGATACAAATAAAGGAAAAAGAAAGACAATCCTACCCTTGAAGAACTTACACTCTAATATGGAGCAGGGGTTGGGGGGGGGGTAGAGATGGTGTTGAAGTCAGAAGCAGAACCAGGAAAGGAATGCAGGCTGGCAGTCTGGATCCCACCCCCAAAGGGAGATCGTGGGAGGAACTCACCAATGGGGGAAGGGGGTTGGCATGGAAGAAAGGTGTGCCAGGATGGGACAGCTGCTGAGGTATAATGTTGAAAGAAAAGGAAACAGGAGGAGACAGAGAAGGAAAACAAGTAAGAAAAAGGAGAATGTGTGTGTGTGTGTGTGTGTGTGTATGTGTGTGTGTGTATGTGTGTGTGTGTATGTGTGTGTGTGTATGTGTGTGTATGTGTGTGTGTATGTATGTGTGCGTATGTGTGTGTGTGTGTATGTGTGGTGGGGGGAGGGTGATGAGGAATAGGAAGAAGGATGAAGACAAAGAAGGAAGAAGAGGAAGAAGGAAGGGGAAGAATTATGGACTATTGACCAAAGGGATATCTAAAAGGAGGTTGCTGTCGTTCATCCTTTGGTTTTGAATAGGACCGACCATGTCGCGACATTGGGGTGTGGGTGATATCTTAACTTGCCAGTGAATTGGATTTAAGCGAGGCAGACTTGTGTACAAATCTTCAGCCTCACTTTCTCTTCCAGAGTCAAGGCCAGCGGCAAGACAAAAGTCAAGAGGAATGGCCATGGCCCAGGACGCAATGGATGAGCTTGGCATTTCTTGTAACTGACCAAGCTCTAAGCGCTCCACCACACCTGTTTCAGTCTCTTTCACGGCTATTGGAGCAAATTGTGCTTATCTGCTTGTTGTGTCAGGGGAAGTCTTCACGTACTTGACGTAGACATTCACCTAACTCGCCGGTGGGTTTGAGGCCTGTTGGTTACCCTCAACCTGGTTTAGCCTGTCTACCAAGAGGGTTTACCAGGGTGTGGCAGCTGTGCATGCTATATAGCATTTTGGACCCACAGGTGAGAGTTGGGTGAAGGTGGATGAGCAGTCCTGGAAAGTGTTCAGCCAGTCCTCACACCAGAGGTTCTAGTCCTCTCAGAACACCCCAGGATAGAGCACCTGGCCTGGAGTCAGGAAGACCTAAGTTCAAATCCAGCCTTAGACACTTACTAGCTGTGTGACCCTGGGCAAGTCATTTAACCCCATTTGCCTCAGTTTCCTCATCTGTAAAATGAGTTGGAGAAGGAAATGGCAAACTACTCCAGTATCTTTGCCAAAGAAAACCCCAAATGGGGTCATGAAGAATTGGACATAACTGAAATGACGGAATAATCTAAAAGGGCATACGTGTGTGTGTGCACGTATGTGTGTCTGAGTGTGTATGTGTGTAACGGGTTAAGAGTGGCAAAACCAGGTTAGGAATATATGGAGAAATTTGGAAATTAAAAAAATGCAAACATAGATGATGTCTATACTTATATAGATCCGTCTGGCTCAAAGACTAGCAGTCTGGATTATCAATGGGATAGTTGATTTGCAAGGTACCAAACTTCTGACTGTTGGGAAATATCTGAAAACTGGCTGTAGATCAGCTAACTATATGAGTAATGGAGTAAATGTTACATTTGTTTCTCCAAATGTTTTAGTGTCCTGCAGATGCAGCCATCAAGTGATGCTCTGAGGTGATGGTGAGGGACAGAGGGAGCAATGGAAAATGCTTAAAGAAAGGCATAGACTGGTGTGATTCACCTCACCCGAGGGTGGAAGATTAAGGCATAACCCAATCAGTCAATTCATTAAGCCCTTACACATCCCAGGTGACATGTGTGGTGCTGTCTCTCATTACTATTACAATTATTATGAAGAATCTAGTACAGAGGGTATCATGGGAATGTTAGAGATGTTCAGGAAGATTTGGGTTCAGATCCCACATCCGACACTTAACAGCTGGGGAAGTAACTTAGACTGAGCTTCAATTTCCTTGTCTATAAAATGCAAACAATTTTTGTGGTACTTGTGCCCCACCTATCTAGAATGCAATTTCTCCTCACCTCTGGGTCTTAGAATCCCTAGTTTCCTTCAAAGCTTGGATTAAATGACACCGCCTCCACAGAACCTTTCCTCATCCCATCAGCTTTGTGGCCTCTTCCCTACATCAGCTTGTATTTATCCTGTACAAATTGCTGATCTGCATTGGGAACAGGAGTTTCTTCATTGAAAGTTCCCTGTTCTAAAGCTAAGGAGATTTTTAGAAAGAGGAGAATTTTAGAAAAGTTAGATATGATAGACCTCTGGAGAAAATTGAATGGGAATAGAAAGGAAAATGCCTTTTTCTCAGCAGTACATGGCATCTACACAAAAATCCACCATCTATTAGGGAATTAAAATTCTAATGAAACTGTGGTCTTTTATTCCATTGACCCCAATCAATTTGTATGTACCTTTATGTATAGCCTACATGGTATGTAAATGCCTTGAAGGCAGGAATTGTTTAATTTTTATCTAAAAACTAGCAGAGTGTCTGGTACATAGGATAGAGAGAGTTAGTGAATTATCACTTATTGAGTGCCCACCGTGTGTCAGACTCTATGCTTAGCAGTGGAGTGTAGTAGGAAGGCCGAATTTATGATCTCAAAAAGGATCATATAAATATCTGAATGGTTCGAAATCGTTGGGTATACAGAATTCTCCAAGCAGAAGGCATCAAAAAATTTATTCAGGGCCCAGAGCAACAAATTAGCGAACCAACCTCCCCATTCCAGTATTGTGAACACAAGCCTCCAGGCCCAGTAGGCCCGCCT
>JAQQSZ010017727.1:0-10735 GCA_028646595.1 Phalanger gymnotis | reverse complement strand
CCGAACAGAACTCCCAGCCCCCAGCCGAGGGGAGCGGAGCTGAGCCAAGCAGAGCCCAGTGCGCGAGGCGGACGAGACCTGGAGTTGAGCGGAGGGTGCCCTAGCACGCAGAATTACTGAGCTGTGGCATGTACCAGACCTCACAACCCACAAAGAGCAAAAGGTTAGTGGGGAAAGCAGCGGGACTGGATCGGAGTTTGCTGTTCGACTTCCACCCCTGAGGCAACGGAGGCGGGGCAGCTTTAGAAATTCAGCTGCAGTTGCTTCTGGCCCCAGGCCCACCTGGTGGGAGGAATTAAGTGGGGGATCAGAGCAGGAGTACAGAAACTGCGGAAGAAAATCAATGCTGAAAACAAAATATATTAAATAATAAACTGAAGAAGCTCCCAAAAAAAAGAAATGGTATCTGAATTTTGTTATATGAATTGATCTTTTAAAAGGGTGTGACAAAAATGTGATAATTTGAAACTATTGTATTTGGTTATAAACAAGTAATAATGTAGCATATTTTCCATTTGAAAATCCTGGAGGTGATTTATTATTGAAGGCTATACAGTGGTTTAAGGTGATAGTTTATTCTCTATACAACATGATTTAGAAATGCATTTACTTAATTTGATAATGGGTAGTTACAAGTTTTAAATACATAAAAATGTTTAAGGCGTTGTTACATTTGTATGGTTTAAATGTTGCTAAGAATAGTACAGTCAGAGAAAAATGATGAATGGGTAAAAACGCTGTTCTACTGAATTATTGCTGTAACTTAAGAAATTAGAAACTTCCAAGGTTTGGTCTTTATTGAAAAGGGAGTTTCAGTTAAAATTGTTTTGCTGTAAATCAAGCATTTACTATGTTTGTGAAAGGAAGCTGTATAATTATGCAAAGGCCTTGTTTGGGATCTCCTCTTGTAATTTCTGTCAATTAAGGATAAGTTGTAAACTGTTTTTAAAAAATGTGAATATATGGATAATAATCTTTTCTTTTAAAGTGCTAAGAGTATTGGGCCTTAGAAATTAAAATGTTACCACTAGTGATTATGAATTCAGATCTGTTTTGCTCATCCAACTAAATTATGGTCACCTGATTGGTAATTAATTGGTTCTGTTTCAGGTTTTAAATACATGATAATTGCTTGTGGTATGGTTATATTTCTTAATTTTCTTATATTGTTCAACTTGGTTAACATTGCATTACCTATGTTGTTAGAAAAGAAATTCCTCTTCTAATCTAGATGTTGTTAGATTAAGAATAGTACTTAATTAAGAATTGAGGCTGTTAACTAATACAAGGATTTTTGGAACCATCTAGTCGTGAATTCTTATCAACCCTGTGTAAAGTCTTTTGTGTAGTGGAATTCCTACTGAGCAGGTTTTTAAAGGCCTGGTAAACTTTGGTATTGCGATAAGGACAGTTTAATTGGGTATGCTCTTGTATTAAGGAAAAAAATGTTTTGTAAAATGTTTTGTATAGTTTTTACAAGACCTACTTCACTGTAATTAACACCCACTGTGAATTTTATAAGTCTTTGGGTGGGACCATATGTCTGGAAAATATGCTTTTTTGAGGAAAGGTGATGGCACAAGATAAGGTGGACAGGGATGGGGTGGGGGGAGACTCTAGGACACTTTAAACAGTGTCCTCAGTCTCTTCATTCTCCATCCCTCTTTTTCCTCAAAGCCCAGTACTTCTTCAAAAGGATTTGTAAGATCTAATCTAAATGCGCCTCACAGAGATACCCAGACAGGTCTGGGCAAATGTTAATTCCTCCCTATTGTTGAGTGAGGTAGAAATTGATGTCTCTTTGATCAGGATCCAGTGACCTAGGTCTATCCCAGACTTCATTTTAGTATAGCTTACCTCCCAGCATGTAGACCCATCAATTGGCATCCCTTGGAAACACCTACTCTTTGAAGGGTATATGTTTTATAACTGTCATTTAAGAAGGTTATTAGCCAATTTATTTATGGTCACTGTTTTAATGTTAATTGATCACTGTGTATGGAAGGAAGTGGGGGATGGATAGCAGCTACAGAGAAGGCCACTCTGGGTCTCTGGGTCTGGAAAAGCCTAGAAGCAGTAGGCTGGAAAGAGCAAGCCTAAATTGTAGTCTCTGTGTAAAGTGCATCTGACAAATTTGAAATGTATCAAATTGGTTAACTTTTGTATATGGAGTTCCTGAACAAGGACCTTGATTAGCTGAGAATTTGCAAATGATTTCTAGTAATTGGCTTAGAACAGATTTTAAAATTAGAATTTAAGATGTGAGCCCAGGTAAAATTTTGGTTAATGAAACTTGCCATCTGATGTAAAAGAACCAACCCTCTCAGGGAGATGATGTTAGTTACTTGAGAGAAAGACACAGGTGGATATGATGCTGTTTTTTTATGGCAGGTCTCTATAGTCAAAGTGGATATTTGGTGATGGAAGGAGAAGTCTCTGTTGGAGGTTGTTACTATTGTGAAGTTGTGGTACCCAAAGACCTAGAAGGTTTTATGAGGAAAAAGGGAAAATTTGACTAATTTAAATATGTGAAATCTTGCTGTTTTCAATCTAATGATTGGGTAAATTGCTACTCTTGTATAGTCACATGAAAGATAACATTCTTTCTAAATATTAATGGGAATAATTAGATAAAGAGAAAAAAGAAGTTTGTGAAATAAAGATACAAATGTAATGTTGAATCATTATCCTATAGACTAAGGCTGGGATTTAAAGTTACTGTGTATCTCTGTGGAATAAGGTCCTTAAATATTTCAAAGTTATGTAAGAGAAATTGGGTATTAATACAAGTGGTGTAATTAATTACTGAAACTAAATGAGAGACATCTTTAGTTTGTGGAAAAGAATTTCAAGGTAAGTTTCTTAGAGGGAGATAAGCTGTAGAATGCTTTTGCATTGATGGGAAAAGTTAAATGTGGCTGTTTGAATTTGAATGCATTCCATGATCTAAAACAAGATGAAGTTAGTGTTTGAACCTATCATATTTATATGGTTCAATTCTTGAAGTATATCTCATTCTTTCAGATTGGGCATAGTTAGAGAAGAGCAGAAAAACTTGGGAAACTAATGCAAATCTATTAGAGCAATAACTTGTGATCTTAAGGGAAGATTTTATGAACAAGGGTGGAAGTACATGCAAGCTATTTAAGGCTCACTTTAAAGATGTTCCTTAAGCAATGAGAGATTATAATTATATGTTAAACTGATTATTGGAACTTGCTATTCAAAGACCTAATGGGATAGTTAACTGACTGTTTTTCTGAGTCTAACTCCAGTTATGAATATCAAGGAAGGCTGTCTGATTCATGATGCCAGCAGCCCTGTGAGGGGCAAGTATGAACTGCAGGTATTATTTTATGGGAAGGTTGAGAGGGCAGCTGTTCTGCATGTGCTGAGGTGGGCCTCTCTTGACTTGATTCCTTAACTGAAACCTGGCAGACTTTAAGCCTGGCTCAGTGCAGTTTGCAGTTTGACATACCTTCTGCCTGGAGTTGACAGGAAGTTGGTAAAATGTTGTTCCCTTACTATAAGTTAAATCCCTAATCTCTTAGTGGCAAATTTCTATAACCAGAAAGTTTTGTAAGTACAGTAAGAAATCTATTAAAATAATTGATTATGGAACATCTTAGGTTACTACAAGACTGAGCCATTAGGTTTAGGATTTTAGCCCAAACAAGAACTAGCTAGTTAGACTTGATATCTTTTACTAGTATAATTACACACACACACACACACACACACACACACACACATATATATAAAATATGTGTATATGTGTGTGCATGCACGTGTGTATGTGTTCCTGTACAAGTTAGGTTCCTTTAATCCTTTGTAATAGTATGGAGACAATTAGGTCAAGGGCTTGTGAGAATGTTATTTTGTTATTTGGTTAATGTCATGCTTGTCTAAAAGTTTTGTTACAATTGGTAATATTAAAAGAAGAATGGTTTGTGGTTTATTTTGTAAATGCCTTAAAAGAAACATGGCAGGACTAGGAGTCAGAATTGTTTTATGATTTTATATGTACTATGTTAAAAACTGATTATTTAATGTTTTTATGTATGTACTGGAGCCTGTTAATTCCTTAGTAAAATCTTATCTTCCTGGTGAGGAAATTAATAATGGATTAATGTAAAGTATAAGAAACTGGGTTCTGATGTGAATTTCATAAACATGACAATTGGCCAAGGTTCCAGTTTTGAATTTGTAAAAATGATCAGGGTATAAGGATTAGAAATGGTAACTTAAAATTGTGCTAAGGTCACTTTCATAGGAGAATGGACTTGAAAACCGGTTCATATAAGAAGACAAGAAGAAGATGATTCTGGAATACTGTGCTGGAGATAGCTGGAACAAATACCAAGGACCAGAGGACTTCATTGAGGATGTTCCTTGCCAGACAGCTGTGTGAGGAAAGACTTTTGAATCTTGAGGGGACAATTGATTGTTCATTATTATTTTCTTTTTGGGTCTCTGTATCTGTATTTATAAAGGGGACTGCCCCCTTTTATTTGTCAATGTGTGGATCAACCTTTCCCCTTTCCCAAATTTACTTAAAGGGGTGATGGTTAAAGGGAAAAATTCATATGAGAAAGAGGGTAAAGGAATATTAAAGATGTGGAAACAAAAGTTTGAATAAAAGAGGGGGAAATTGTATAAGTATATTTATAACAGTTCTGAACATGAATTCAGATCTTAGCTTTGACTTTAACACCTTGCAATCTGGCTTCTGATCTCATCACTCAACTGAAACATTGTTCTCCAAAGTTATCAGTGATCTCCCAATTGCCAAAGACAATGGCAGTACTTATGATGTGGATACAAACAGTGTCCTAAGGGTTAAGAATTGCTTTTCCTGTACCTTGTGAAGCCCCTACTTTATTCTGTAACCTGAAGGTGCCCTGAAATCCTTTCCCCCTTATCTTGAAATTGAACCAAAAGAATTGCTTTTGTCTCTCTTATCTTGTGTTCCCCTGGGTTCTTTAATTTTTAAACTGTATTCTCTTGCCCTGTCCTTAAATCCTTAAGCCATAAAGAATTCCCTTTGTCTCCCTCATCTTATGTCATCCTGTCAGGTCCATAACCTCCATAAAAAAACTCTAAAACTACATCATGATTCTGAAACCTCTATATAATCTATATAAGCATAACTCCCCCAATCAGGGTCTCATTTAGCTTTCTTGCTAAGGAGGCCCTTGATGCTTTTTCATGTAAAATAAAAAGGTCCTCTAAGTGAATTCTTTCACACCTGAACTGAGTTCTCTAAACTTTAAATCTCAGCACTTATTCTTGACCTCTCTGTGTCTGGTACTGTTAACTATCCCCCTCTTCCTCAATACTCCTTCCTCTCTGGTTTTTTGTGATATCACTTTCCTGGTTCTTCTCATATTTTACTAACTGCTACTTCTCAGTCACCTGGAATTCTCTCCTTTTCCCTAACTGTGGGTGTACCTCAAGGTTCTTCTTCTCTTTGTGGTTCTTCTTCTCTTTCAAGTTGGCCTCTTTGTGACCCTATCAGTTTACATGAGTTCAGTTTGAACTGTGGACATATTGGACATCTTGGACATATCGTGCATATTGAATTGGCTGTCTCATAGATACCTCAAACTCAACATATCCAAAACAGAACTCATATTTTCCCCAAAACCTGTCCTTCTTCCTAACTTTCTTATTTCTGTCAAGGTCGTTATCATCCTTCTGATCATTTCCATTTGCAGCCTTAGAATCATACTTGTCTTTTCACCTGTCTACACACAATATATCCATTCAGTTACCAAGTGTTATAAATATGCTCACACTGTCTAGTAATAAACAATACTCATGGGAAAGCCAGGAAGGTTTTAATTATATTTTACATTTATTCATTCTGAATAAAGGAGTACATCCGCTGAAGAGAGTACAGGAGAGTACCAGCACACAGAAAAATGCCAGTCCTTATATTGACTCCCAATTCAAATCTCTCACCTGGCTCTTCATTGACCAGATGCAACCCCCTGACTGCCTATGTCATGCCTTCCTCAAACAGCTCATTAAGCATGCGTACAATCCTCTAACCTTTCACCTGATCAGAAGTCTGGTCTCTGCTAGATCACAGCTCTGATTAGAACCAGTCACCTGACCTACAATCTGCTATCACTATCCTGTGGAAACAAAACTCCTCCTACCGTTTCTCACACAAGTATTTTCAGTTCTTCCTCCATGGTATCATTCACAACTATCCCCTTCTCAGGATCTCTACTCTAATTTAAGTCATCATCCTTTGCCTGGATTATTGTCATAGCCTCTTAACTGGTCTCTTCTCTCTCTAATTCACATTCCACACAGTTTACTAACGTGATATTGAAAAGCAAACATCTAACCCTGTCACTCCCCTATTAAAGAAGTTCCAAGACTCCTTTATTGCCTCTGAAATTGAATACAGACTCCTTTGTTTGGCATTTAAAATCCTTCACAGCCTGGTTCCTACCTACCTTTCCAATCTTACTACAGTTCGGATGGCCTTTTAGCTGTTCTTTACACGCCCATGGCTTTGCCAGGGCAGTCCCTGTGACCTTCTAAGCTCTTCTCAGGTACCTTCTTCTACGTAAGGTCTTTTCTGATTCCTCTCGTAGTTAATGCTCCCTCCCACATCAACATTTCATTTGTAGTCAGCCAGGCAAAAGCATTTCTTATGCACTGTAATTTCTTATGCATTGTAATAAATTCTGGGCATTTAAAGGCAAAAAAAAGATAAGTCTTCTCTCAAGGAGCTCAAACTCTTCTAGGGGGAGGAGACAATGTGCAGATAATATGTATATCCAAGATATATACAGCATAAATTAGAGGTAATTTCAGAGGGAAGGCATTTGTATATATATTTTGCAAATACATACATATGCGTATGTTATACATGTATACATATATAAATATGCACATATTGTTTTCTTTGGTAGAATTTAAGATCTGTGAGATCAAGGTCTGTTTCCTTTTTGTCTCTGTATTTCCAGTTCCTGGCACATTGTTGTGGTTAATTGATGCTTGTTGATTGGTATTACTTAACTGTGTGATTCTGAGTGAGTCAGTTAACCTCTGTGAACCTCAGTTTCTGTAGCTGAAAAGTAGGAATAACACTTGTACCATCCATCTTGTGGACACGAGCTCTCTAATGCCTGTACTTCCCAATTAAATATGCTAGAGCTTCCCTTTTTCACAGGGGAACCAGACAATGGGATACCCCAGCTGGCCAAAGAGAGGACTTCTGATGCCCAGGGCTGCTTGATGTACCAGTGATCCTTTGAGAAATAAACTTGAGCTGAACTTGGAGATGCCTGCAACTGCCGAACCTAGTCTTGATCAGCTCAGAGGAAACAGCAAACATCTTGCTTTCTGACTTATCTAAAGAGCAAGAGTCATCCTGCTTTCTGAATTAGTGTTTAGAGATGTCTTCTTCCTAGACTCCCACTTCCCATCTGATTTCCCAAATTATTAGGTTTCTCTCTTAACCCCTTATAAATACCTCAAAAAAGTTCAAAATACCTCAAATTGGTATAAATACCTCACCTTCCCTTTTGAGCAGTTGAGAAATTGTCTCTGTTCCAGCTTCTTCTCAGGCAATAAATGCAGTTATAATCTTTGTAAATTGTGATCAGCCTCTGGCTCATTCCAGATCTCTCTTTTTGGACCTGGTGTTTCTTCCATTTTTAGCAGTTCAGAGAGGCATTTGTTTTGTCAACCTCAATGGGGTCTTATGAGTAAATAACTGTGTGAATCTTAAAATGAAGTATAAATGAATTATTACTACTGCTTCCCTTTCCTTTCCCTTCCTTTGCATGTCTCCACTTCCCTTATCTTTGTGTCCTTCTCGGTTGCTTCTGTTGTATTTCCTCCTTTGCAGAGTATGGTTCTGTCCAACACCCCACGTGTTTGCCAACACAGCCTTGCTGTCAGCGAGAGTCTGCTCATCTACGTGTATCTGGGTGAGGAAGGAGGGATTGGTAGGCCAGTTTTAACTTAGTTATGTTGCCAGAGTGGCAGCAGATGATGAGAATTGACTTCACATGAGTCTGGGGAAGACTCATAGGATAGCAGCTTTGCGACTTCACTTAAGTTTCACAGTAGAGGGACTTATCAAAGGAAAAAAGGTATTATCAGGTACATGTGGACCTGAAACTATGAAAATGAATGAAGTGTTAAAATGACAGAGAAGTGGCCATGGTTGCTAATATCATGCAGTATTGCCCCTTTGGCATTAGTGGTCAGAAAATGGCAGACAAAGTTGGGGGCTTCTTTCAATTCAACCAACATTAGTTTGCTCTTGTTTATTCTAATGTTCTTTTGGCATTTCTGTAAACATTTCTATGATTTGTAATTCTACATTGTTTTTGTGTATCTTTTAAGAATGATTATACTGGGGCTGCTAGGTGGTGCAGTGGATAGAGTACCAGCCCAGAGTAAGGAGGACCTACATTCAAATCCAGCCTCAGACAGTCACTAGCTGTGTGACTCTGGGCAAGTCACTTAATCCTGATTGCCTCAAAAAAAAAAAGATGACATCATCTATTCCAATTAAAAATAGAATTCTAAATTTATCACTTCGCTTGCACATACAATAGTTGACCAAAAACCCAGTTGAGTACTAGACAACACCTTGATAAGAGTACATAGATATTGTGAGTTATTAACTTTTATACCTATGAAACTTACCCGACTAGATAATGGACATGTTTTTGCAAACCGACTGGGTCGCATTTGAATCATCAAATGACCTGTGTTAGCAGTTCTAAGAAAAAAAAAGTCCATTTAGATTATCATTAAAGCACGGGACTGAAAGTCACTTAGTCAATCAATATCCTTGCCTCTTTGTAAAGGTGTAGACTTCACACTTGTTGGCAGGTGTAAAGTGTCATATACATGGTATGTTAACCTACCAGGGAAATCCTAAAGGCTTGGAAGGTGGTAGTGGTGGCAGTGACTGCTCAGTGCTACCTTTGAGCCAGCTATAGATTGGGGAAGTATTTTAAGGGTTTCTTTCCTCACATGCAGCTTTGTATACTCTAGTTAACCTAACACAGAAGAAAGAGAATCAGAGCATCTAGTTGACCCCATTCTAACTCCACCTCTAATGCTATTTGCCCAACAACTCTCTCAGTTCCAATGGTCATTGTTGCTTATTGGATAAGACCTGCTACTTTGACTCATGCTTGGCCTTTCAATATCAAGGTCTGATTTATACCTGCTGCTTCTGAAGATTGAAAACTGATATAATTGACAGCCATAAGGGTAGTTGGTTGGCTTGGGTTAGGCTACATGGCAGGGTTTGTATGGTATCAGAAAGTGGACCAGAGGCTATAAATTGTCTATAAATCACATTATGTCCAGGTCAAAGAATGTGAAGACCCAAAAGAAAAAAGATTGTAATGCTTTTCTTTAAGATTCTTTGTTCTCTAAAAAATTATAGGAAAAAACTCCTCCCCCTCTCTATATCAAATGTGAAAACCAACATATATCATACATTTTTATATTTCTAGATTAACCAATAACTTTATATCCTTAGAGAAATCAACTGCCCCTCAAATATCTCTTTTTTAAAAAAGTTTTCCTATATTTTTATAGGAAATGTCTGATCTAAGTAACTCCAGAAAACTTATCTTTCCTATATAATTTTTTTTGGTGGGGGGAGGGGTTGCTCGTCCAGACCTGTTTTATCACCACTGTAGGGAGTTCAGCCAATTGCTTAACCCACTGAGTCTTAAGGGCTTTGCAACTTAAGTGTCTTAGAGGGTTGCCTAGGGCATTGAGAAGATAAAGGATTGGCCAGAGAGTGCAAGCCAGGACTTGAATTTAGGATGTCTTGACCTGAAGACCAGCTCTCTCCCTACTATGACATGCTGCATCTTGCTCTGTACTCAGTAAAAAGTAAAGAAAGAAAGAGGAACCCAACCTGCTAACATTATATGATAAACTACTTGGGAATGGTGATAAAGATTAGTGGCAGAGGAGGCAGTACTCCCTTGGAGCAGCAGCATAGCTAAGAAGAGGAACACCTACTTTCTGGAAATTGTTAAGGGCTTAGAGAGAGTTTTTAAACACTCCATAGCTATAGGGTAAGATCGTTTCCCCCAAGAGGTGAACTACATGATTACTATCTTATTTGAAATGCTAAGGCTAATGCCCTCTTTCATCCTACCTACTCAGTTATAACAATTTCTATGGTGATAGAGCCTTTCTTTTTTTTATACTATCTTATTTTTTATTTTTATTTATAGTATCCTTCTACATTTTTTATTTATAGCATTTATTTATTTATATTATCTTTTTATTGTTGGATACTTTTACTTCTCAGAAAGTTTTTCCTTTATGTTTTTTTTTACTTTTTTTTGTTTTTGAACATCTGTTTTTAAAACTTTGAGTTCCAAATTCTCTCCCCTCTTCCCTTCCCACCCACTCTCTCTCCCGAAGAAGTCAAACAATTCAACATGGGCCACATGCATATCACTATGTATAGCCCTTCCACAATACTCAGGTTGTGAAAGACTAACTATATTTTGCTTCTTCCTAACCTATCTCCCTTTATTGAATTTTTTCCCTTGACCCTGTCCCTTTTCCAAAGTGTTTGTTTTTCATTACCTCCACCCCCATCTGCCCTCCCTTCTATCATTCCCCACCCCCTTTTTTATCTTCTTCCTCCTTCTTTCCTGTAGGGTAAGATATCCAATTGAGTATGTATGGTATTCCCTCCTCAGGTCAAATCGGATGA
>JAQQSZ010017726.1:0-10735 GCA_028646595.1 Phalanger gymnotis | reverse complement strand
AAAGATGATATCTAGGCTCTTTTTTTGATCATGGCTTTAAAGTAGCACAATAACTTTTAAATTATCTCTCCTGGATCTATCTTCCATGTCAGTGGTTTTTCCAATGAGATATTTCACATTGTCTTCCATTTTTTCATTCCTTTGGTTCTGTTTGATAATATCTTGATTTCTCATCAAGTCACTAGCTTCCACTTGCTCCAATCCAATTTTTAAGGCAGAATTTTCTTCAGTGGTCTTTTGGACCTCCTTTTCCATTTGACTAATTCTGCCTTTCAAGGCATTCTTCTCCTCATTGGCTTTTTGGAGCTCTTTTGCCATTTGAGTTAGTCTATTTTTTAAGGTTTTGTTTTCTTCAGTATTTTTTTCAGTATCTTTTTGGGTCTCCTTTACCCAGTCATTGACTTGTTTTTCATGGTTTTCTCGCATCATTCTTGTTTCTCTTCCCAATTTTTCCTCTACTTCTCTAACTTGCTTCTCCAAATCCTTTTTGAGCCCTTCCATGGCCTGAGACCAGTTCATGTTTTTCATGGAGGCTTTTGATGTAGGCTCTTTGACTTTGTTGATTTCTTCTGGCTGTATGTTTTGGTCTTCTTTGCCACTAAAGAAAGGTTCCAAAGTCTGAGTCTGAATCTGAGACCGTTTTCACTGCCAGGCCATGTTCCCAGCTGACTACTTGACCCTTGAGTTTTTCATCGGGGTATGACTGGTAGTAGAGTGGAGAGTACTTTGTTCCAAACTTGAAGGGTTGTGCTGTTGTTTTCAGAACACTTTTACACAGTAAGCTCTGCCACACCAGCGTTCCTTCCCCCCCTCCCAAGAACCGCCAACCCAGACTGGACTCAGATCTTAAGTAGGCTCTGCACTCCTGCTCTGATCCACCACTTAATTCCTCCCACCAGGTGGACCTGGGGCCAGAAGCAACTGCAGCTGTAGTTCTGTAGCTGCACCACCTCCACTGCCCCTGGGTTGGTGGCTGAACCGCAGACTCCTTTCACTCTGTCCTCGCAGCTTTTCCCATTAACCTTCTCTGTTGTCTTTGATGTTTGTGGGTTGAGAAGTCTGGTAACTGCCACAGCTCACTGATTCGGGAAGCTAGGGCCTGTTCCACCTGGCTCCCAGTCTAGTTGGTCTGAGTGCAGCTCACACTGGGCTCTGCCCTACTCTGCTCCCAGCTCCATGTGCAATAGACCTTACCCAGAGACCATCCAGGCTGTCCTGGGCTGGAGCCCTGCTTCCCTTTGCTATTTTGTGGGTTCTGAAGTTCTAGAATTTGTTCAGAGCCATTTTTTATCAGTGTTTGGAGGGTCCTGGGGGAGAGCCATAGGCAAGTCCCTGCTTTCCAGCTGCCATCTTGGCTCTGCCCTCCAATGGTTTCTTTCTGACATGTTCAAATCTTTCTTCATTTTTCTGAGCCTCAGTTTGTTTATCTGCAAAATGGGAAGAATGATAGCTCTAGTACCTAGCCTCACTGTTGTTCTGGGGCTAAATGGACTAACATAAAGCATTTTATAAATGCTTTGTAAAAGTCCAATGTAAATGTCACCTTTTATCCTATAGCACTTGTAGATTCTCAAAGTGCATCCTTCCCAACAACCTTGGGAGGTAGGTAGTACAAGTAATATGATTCTCATTTAACCTGTGCAGAATTGACACTTAGAGAGGAGACATGAATGGCCCACAGTCACACAACTACAAAGGGTAGGAGCCACAATTTTAACCTGGTTCCTGACCCTAAGTCCTGCCTTCTTACTACAGGAGTTAGTATAATTCAAATATGAAAACTGGATAATTCCAAGTGACTCTTGTCCAATATAGAAGGATGGAGGGTTCTTAGAGTGGCATCTGGGAAGCAGAATGGGTAGAGCTGGAGGCAGGAAAACCCAAGTTCAAATCCTGCCTTGAGCATATAATAGCCTTGTAACCCTGGACAAGTCACTTAATCTCTCTGTTCCCCAGTTTCTTCACCTGGAAAATAGGAAGAGGAACTATATGGCCTCCAAGTTAGGAAGCAACGATGCTATGGGATCAAGGCTCCATTGTGGGAGAGGACATACTAGACCCACTCCAGAAGAAAGACAATAGCAGCATAAGCATCTTTCAAGCTGACAGAAGAAATGAAGAGGTCCCACTCATCTTAAAGAACTGAGGTTCTCTGAGAATTCAATTCAGCTTCTTATACAAATCTGAATCTGCTGAAGTATCAGAAAAGAGGGCAATGGGTAAACGACGCCCAGTATGAGACAAATGCCAGAAAAACGAAACATTTGCCTTTAAATCTAACTCTGAAGTCAACAGTCCATCTCTTATTTCTATGCATTTGAAGGGATGATCACCCATGCCAGAAAGTACTCTCTTATCCTTTCTGTAGAGCATCTGACTTTTGGAACCTGACAAGGCTCAGCCAAGGAGTCACCTCCTCACCATAATCCTCCTTGATTTCCCACCTTCCACCTCTAGGAAAGGTTCCTCTTCCTCATCAAATTCCCCCAAAGCTCTTCATCTCCTAGACTACCATACTGTTATTGTATCTCTCCCCCATCCCTCTCCCAGTGGAACATTAATTCCATAACTTTGAGGAATCTTGGGGTTTTGTCTTTGTATCCCCAGTGGTGAGCATTATGCCTGGCACATAGTAGATGCTTAATAGAAGTTTGTGGAATTGGAATTTGAATGCCAGGCAGTGTGCAACAGAGGACAGATTTGAACCATAGCCATTTCAAATTCTGCCAATGACTTTTGTCATTTGTGTGATGCTGGGCAAGTCATTTTACGTCTCTTGACTTCAATTCTTCATCTCTAAAAGTAGAGGGGTGGACTGGATGACCTCTAAGGTCCTCTTTAGCTCTAAATTTATGAACCTGTAATCATTATCAAAGATGGCACCTTACCAGGCCACCAGGATTACCCACAATTGGCACCACTAGGGGAGATGAGGCAAAATATTGAATGAGGCTACGATTTACTAAGGAATCTTTAAAAAAGATCTTTATGGCAGCTATTATAGACTCACTTTATTTTGAGAGGTTCAAGGGAGAAAACTTGTTCAGTCATGACCCAAGAAGAGAAGAGCTGTCTATACAACTCCTCTTCTACTCGACTCCAAGGGAACCACCCAGGGGCTCCGTGCAGCAGAGAGAAAGTGCTGAGACCTCAGACTAGGGCTTGATTCTTGTGGGATTTCCAGTCCAATTTTGTTGCTTCAAGGAGTTGGGGTGAGGAGGAAGAGAGAGAGAGAGCTTCTGTGGCTCATCCCTCAGTGAAAAACAATGCCATCTGGTAACCAGGAGCCAAGGATGTGTTACATACAGAGAGAGAGAGCATCTGTCTTCTCCTCTACCTATAGGTCAGAATTCTTGATGAAGTAAGTACAGATCTGCCTTCAGCTAGGAAAGTAATTCTTTCCCACTGAAATTAGTTCAGTTCCCAGAAGCTCTCTGTTTGTTCTCTTCATTGTCCCTTGAAAGAAGCTCCAATTTATTGACTGTGTTTCCTTATGACATGCATCATAAAATGTATCTAGAGAAAGAATTACCTCAGCAACCATTCACCTTTAAAATAATTTTAATCTTTCTTTTCATTTATATGAAACCTAATTGTATTATCAGATTTATTTTCACTTTCCCTAAATGATACAATTATAAATCTGGAAGTGCTCTCTAGGAGAGAGTTGTTTATTGCCATCATGAAAAATGGAATTTTCACTTCAACTTCCTCTCTGACTGATCTGGTTTCCAGATACCCACATTATTCTTCATAAATGTTTTGAAGAGGCAAAACTTAGGAAATAATAAATTGTCAACTTGGCAAGAAGTGCCTACTAAGTTCCAGTTACTCTGCTCAGAACATAAAGGTAGCAATTAGAGGAGAGAAGTCTTTTCCTTCAAGAAGCTACAACAGAGTTAGAGAGGCAGAGACAGAGAAAGAAACCGGCAATTGATTGAATGTGGGGGGAGGGGTGGAATGAGAGTAAGGGAAAAATCAAGGATGGCTGAGAATATTAAAAGGGAATGAGGGCCTGAAACAATGGTGACCATATCAATGGTGAGAAGGGAAGAGATGCAAGAGATGTTGTGGGTATAGAACTAAGAAGACTTGAGAGCTGATTGGATGGGTGATTGATACAAATAGGGAAGTCTGAAGAAAAGGTAGATTTAGGGATTTAAAAATGAGTTTCATTTTGGACTTTTTGAGTTTACCATTGAATAATGTAATATTTTCACTTGTATGAATAACAATATGAAGGAAATTGTGTCTACCAAGAGGGCTAAGTGTTATTAGTAACAAATAAAAGTATAGTATTCTTTGATATCCCATATTGGTTATTTTGTGTTTTAGGAATTTTTAACTGATCCAGTGATCACACTGGCTTTATGGAACTACTAATGAAGAAACTGTCTACCAGTTCTTTGAAAACTTTGAAACTTGTAGTCTTAATGTGAGACATGGAGGAATTAAGTGACTTGCCTAGGGTCAATCAATCAATAAGCATGTATTAAGAGCATAATATGCACTAGGTTCTGGGGATATTAATTCAAAGAATGAAACAATCTCTATTCACAAAGGGCTTATGTGCTAAGTATATATCAGCAGTTATGACTTGAACCCAGGACTTCCGAACTCCAGGAAAGCCAGTTCTTTATCTACTCTGAAACTTGGCTTATAATTTTAAGAAATACTCTTCCCAAGTTGGTCCTCACTCTAAACATTGTCTCTGGTCTTTCCCAACCAGGGAGATGGTGCATGGATTGCATGGATGAAAGTCACTCCATAAAATAGATCCAGCAACAACCTCAATCCCGGCCAAGGAGATCATCCTTCTTTAGGAGAGTCCTAGAAATGTCAACTTGAGCCAAAAGTAGATTACCATCAGATTTCAAAGATCCCCGAAGATTAGTACCCATTAAAAGAACACCCTTAGTCTATTGGGAAATTTCTCCAGAACTAATTTTATACTAGAACACTTGAACCTGCCTTACTTCCTAGGTGAGGGAAACCCTTGGACATGATGTTCAATTCAGCATTTCTTATTTGGTCCTTATATAACAAATGCCTCCTCCTTGTTGGCCATATAATATTATTGCTGTGACCCATCAAGACACATTGAGCAAAAGTCTCTGATGATAACAGAAAATGGTGATAAAGAACCTGCTGCGTGTAAGTGTGTTCCTTCTGTTCGAAGGAACCAAATACTGCCTCAAGGAGATTACAGCTGGTGAGTTTCACCAGGGGAAGCAACGGCGGCACAAGTACTGAACTTGGAGTCAGAAGACTTGGATTCAAATCCTGACTCTCCTATCTACAACCTATTTGACTTTGGGCAAATCCAGTCCCCTTCCTAGGATGCCACTTCTTCATCTGTAAAATTAGGACGTTGGACTCATTAGCCTTTCCTGTATCTTCCCTATCTAGACCTATGACCCCCCCCCAACCTTTATATGTCCCAGTGCTAGATCAATAATGTTGTTGTTCAATCCTTTCAGTTATATCCAACTTTTCATGATCCCATTTGGGGTTTTCTTGGCAAAGATACTAGCATGCCATTTTCCTTCTCCAGTTCATTTTACAGATGAGGAAACTGAGGCAAACAAGGTTGAGTAACTTGCCCAGGGTCATGTAGATAGTAAGCATCTGAGGTCAGATTTGAACTCAGGTCTTCCCAACTCCAGGCCCAGGGTTCTATCCACTGCACCAACTAGCTGCTCAGAGCAACAATACCAGACTACTAAACAAAAGTGATACTGGCTTAAAGACATAGTTAATAAAACCTGTTGAGAACCATCTCCTCTCAGAATTTTGTTTTGGAATGTCTTTATCACTGCTGTAGACAACTATTTACTGCTTTACATTGTATGATATCCTTTCATAAATGTGGCTTACTTCTGCTACTGGACTGTAGGCCTTTGGAGAGATACAGTCACATATGGTGGCTTCTTTGTATCCCACTAAGCACATGGTACACATTCTTGCATATAACTGATGCTCGATGCATATTTATTGGTTTGTAGAATGGGTCCCACATGTCTCTAGGGCCCTTCACCACACCAGGTTTAGTCTGGGGTAATCATAATTATGCAAATACCACTTGAGCCCCCATCGGTACTTTTTTTAAAAAAAAAAAAAACAACAGACCAGGACCCGGGAATCAAATAATATTTTTTAATAAGGATGGAGTAGCAAGGTAGATAATGAAGGGAAATCAAGTAAAACCATCATCCAACTCCCATACACAAGGGGATATATCGTCCCACAGGTTTTCATACCCTTAGTGGAAGAGGTAGCATGTCTGGACAACTCATATGTCAATGGTTGCATCCCAGTTGGAAAACTTCTCACAATGCAAGCTACTGATCATGCTTCACTGGTGATTGATCACCTGGAGTTCTCATTCTTTTCTGCCACTGAGGCCAAGCTGCAACTACTCTCTGCTGGAGCTGTCATGTGATCTCCTAGAGATCAAAGACTGCCTTTCACCTTTCTTTTTATCTCCAAAATTTAGCAAAGTGCTAGACACATAGTAGGTACTTAATAAATGACTACTGATTGACTAGCTGACTATTGCTGAGGCTTCTTCCTCAATATGAGCATTATGGTTCTATGGCCACACTGTCTTGATGGCATGCCTGGGGTCAATCAACACATTTTCCAGTGTTTTATGAGCAAAGATTTGCCAGCATACAAAAGGGTCCCTTCGGGTGGCCATCAAAGCCTTCTCCTCCCAAATCACTGATACCCAATAGAAAGTGCCCTTGATGGGACTGGCTAGATGTCATAGTGGATAAAGCGCTAGGCCTGGAGTCAGGAAGCCCTGAATTCAAATCTAGCTCAGACACTTATTAGTTGTGTGACCTTAGGCAAAACACTTAACCTCTGTTTGCCTTTGTCTCTTCATCTATAAAATGGGAATAGTAATAGCCCTTACCTCCCAGGTTTGTTATGAGAACCAAATGAGATGATAATTATAAACTGCTTTGCATGGTACCTGGTACATAGAAAGCGCTATGTCAATGTTAATTCTGCCCTACAATGACCAACATTATGAGGAGATACAAGCAAAGATATGTCCACTTGGACCCTGTATTTTGATTTGAAGTATCTGAGAGCCAAAAAGACAGAGTTTCTAATGTGCTTTCCCCTGAAAGATGAAGTTACCCACATCATAGATCCTTAGAAAACATTACCTTGAGATTCCAATGTTCAATTCAATTTAATTCAGTGAAGATTTTTTTTCCTTTCCTTTTTCCGAGGTAGTCAGGGTTAAGCAACTTGCCCAGGGTCACACAGCTAGTGTGTGTCAGGTCAGATTTGAATTTAAGTCCTCCTGACTCCAGGGCTGATGCTTTATCTACTGTGCCACCTAGCTGCCCCTCAATGAAGATTTATTATGTACCTACTATGTTTCAGGCATGCTTCAAGGCACTAGTGATACAAAGACAAAAATAAAACAGCCCCTGCCCTCAAGGAGCTTATATTCTATTAGATAGGAGTTGAATCCAGTGTAGGAAATTTTCCTAATTAGAATATGAATTATTTGACTATAGTCCACTGGGTTAGATAATGGAGCTGGCCTTACTTTGTTCCCAAAGGCTAAGTCCGTGTGGTCCAACTCTCTGCCAAATCCCACTAAGCTGAAAAGGCTGCAAGTAGAGACCCAGTGACAGACTGTATGTCTGTCATATGAGGACCAACCTGACCAAGATCAGGGAGACTCACCACCACCGGAGAGTTATCCATCCCAGGAATTCATGGAGCCATCCACCAAAGGGAAGAACAGTTTGTGATCTGCACCAATGCTAGGAACATCCAAAGTGAAAAAGAAGCAACATGCCTTGTCTGGCTCTTAATTCTGAGTAGAATTAGAATGCAAAGTCAATTTCCTCTCCTTATGAAGTAGGAATTCTCACCAATATGATTTTTAGTTAGACGGCCAAGTCATCTTTAGTTGAATGCCGGGCTGATTACCCTACAGACTTGAGGTTTCATTTCTTGTGCTATCCAGACATTTCTCAGGAAAAAGTCTAACTCATGCATCTTGGTATTTAAAGCCCTTCACAGTATGACTCAAACCTACACATTACCCCTCTTTGTCACTTGCTATCCCAGCAAACAAGGCTACTGGCTGTTCCCCATCCACCACACCCCATCACTCACCTCCATGATTTGCACAGGATGCCCAATATGCTTTTAATATTCTCCCTCCCCACCTCTAGCTTATGGAATCTTTAGCTACCTTCATGGCTAAGTACAAATGCCACCTCCAAAAGAGGCTTTTCCTGATCTCATCACACCCATTATTACTAGTGCTGGCTCCCCTTCCAGAAGTCATTTTGATTTTGTATGTATGTGTGTGTGTGTTTTGCTGTAGACTTCTGATTTCATTGGTAGAAGGAATTCCATTTGAGGAAACTCCTTTTATTAATGTAGATCAGTAACCCTTCCCTAGCTTATAGTCTTAGAGTTATCCTGAGAATTAAAGAGATGCCCATGAACTGAGGAATGGCCAAACAAGCTCTGGTATACGATTGTGATGGAATATTATTGTGCTATAAGAAATGACAAACAGGATGATTTCAGAAAAACTTGGAAAGACTTATATGGACTGATACAAAATAAAGTGAGCAGAACCAGGAGAACATTAGACAAGTAACATCAATATTGTAATGATGATCAACTGTGAATGACTTAGCTATTCTCAGGAATACAATGATTCAAGATAATGCCAAAGGACTCATGAGGAAGCTTGCTATCCACGTCCAGAGGAAGAACTGATATTGTCCAAATACAGACTGAAGAATTCTGGTTTTCACTTTCTTTCTTTCTTTCTTTCTTTCTTTCTTTCTTTCTTTCTTTCTTTCTTTTCTTTTTTTCTTTCTTTCTTCCTTTCTTCCTTTCTTTCCTTCTTTCTTTCTTTCTTTCTTCCTTCCTTTCTTTCTTTCTTTCCTTCTTTCTTTCTTCCTTTCTTTCTTCTTATTCAAGTCTTCTTATGTAAAATGACTAATATGGAAATGTTTTACATGATGGCACATGTATAACCTATATCTGATTGCTTACTCTCAGGGAGGGAGGAGGAAGGATAGGATAGGATTTGGAACTCAAAACTTTTTTAAAAAATGTTAAAAATTGTTTTAACATATAATTGGGGGAAAATAAAATGTTATTTTAAAAAAAGAATTATCCTGGGGCAATAAATAGTTAAGTGGTTTGCCTAGAATGGCACAGATAACATGTGTCAAAGGAGGGAGTTGAACCCAGATCTCACTCCTCCAGACTTAGCTCTCTATCTATTTTATCATCTTGCCTCTTGGTTCTGTATTGACTGATTGCTTACAGAATGTAAGCTCATTAAAGGTAGAGACAGTTTTCATTTTTGTATCTCCAGCTCTGAGAAGAGACCCTGACAAACAACTACAAACAGCAGTAGATATTCAATAAATGCTTGTGAATTAGACTGACTGACTTTCTGTATCTTCCCAGTTCCGGGTACACCAGACCCCTCTCCAAAAAACAATTTTGCATTTTTTTGTATTTCTTTATCTGTGTATATGCTATCCACCCCCTTTCCTAGAACATAAGCTCCTTGAGAGCAGGAACCATGTGTTTTTTGTCTTTGTCATCTTGGTGCCTAGGCCAACGCCGGCCACAGAGCACATATTTAATAAATGCATGTGGAAGTCAACTAATAATAACCAGCATTGTTTAATTTAAAACAACTACCTTAAAAGTCAGGCTTAAGCAATGCCAACAAAAACTGACCCCCTCATCGAATCCTGATGACTCCCCCTGACCTCCTCACGATGGCTGTGAAGGGCCCTCATTCAGAGTGTATTAATTTAGTCCAGGCTGGCCCAACTGCACAGCTCAGCATCCTGTAAGAAGAAGAGGTCAGCATTCCATTTCCCTCCATAGCAAATACAGCCATCGACAAGTCAGCTCAGCCCATGATGGCCAAGTTGAAAAAAAAAAAAAAGCTTGGCAAATGTTTTGCTGGGTTTTGTTGCTAGGTGATGACTTGGGAAACTTTGCAATTCCTGCTGAGAGCTTAAAAAAAGTGCCTGGAACCAGTTTCATATTAAAAAGGGTGGGGGCGGGGATAACAAGACAGCCCGGACTTCCACGTCTCTGGCTTTACTGTTTACCCTCCTGCCCCTTAACTCCCCTGGGCAGCAGCTGGGGCTGGGAAGACAGGTGTATGTCCAAAGGAGAAATAAAGAGAAAATCTAGTCATCATTTCTACCAAATAACCCAACAAAAACGAGTGGGACCTATTCACCAGGATTTGACTAACCTCTTCTTTTTTCATCTGAATTAAACTTAAATTACCACTACTACTAATAATAATTCTCCTGCCTATCCCCTGTTTCCAATGCCTTTTCCTCCTAAGCCCACTACATTCAAGTAGCTTAACAGGCTCAAGAGGATGGACTTTGGCCACAGCCAGTTTGTACCTGAGCTCCAAGGCAAGACCCTTGGCCCTGGCTCAGTTCTCCTGCCAAGCAGCGGGGGTTCCTGGGAAAGGTCCTTGGTCTGTCTGAGGCCTGGACCTCTGGCAGTGATTAATGAGGAGCAGTGGGAGAGGGGACACACTGTGAAATCAGGCTGAAGCACAAAGAGTTAATCCTTGGTCTATTTCCAGACAAGGGAGAGAGAGGAGAGAGACTGAGAGAGAGTCAGAGAGAGAGACAGAGAGAGATAGAAAGACAGACAGAGAGAGAGACAGAAAGACAGAGACAGAAAGATA
>JAQQSZ010017725.1:0-10735 GCA_028646595.1 Phalanger gymnotis | reverse complement strand
GAATGCCTTAAAAGGCAGAATTAGCCAAATGGAAAAGGAGGTCCAAAAGACCACCGAAGAAAATACTACCTTAAAAATTAGGATAGAGGGGGCAGCTAGGTGGCGCAGTGAGTAGAGCACCGGCCCTGGAGTCAGGAGGACCTGAGTTCAAATCTGGCCTCAGACACTTGACACATGTACTAGCTGTGTGACCTTGGGCAAGTCATTAACCCCAATTGCCCTGCCAAAAAACAAAAAAAACAAAAAAAAATTAAGATGGAGCAAGTGGAAGCTAGTGACTATGAGAAATCAAGAAATTCTAAAACAGAACCAAAAGAATGAAAAAATGGAAGACATTGTGGAAAATCTCGTTGGAAAAACCACTGACCTGGAGAATAGATCCAGGAGAGATAATTTAAGAATTACTGGACTACATGAAAGCTAGGTTCAAAAAAAGAGCCTACACACCATTTTTCAAGAAATTATCAAGGAAAACTGCCCTGATATTCTATAACCAGAGGGCAAAATAGAAATTAAAAGAATCCACTGATAGCCTCTTAAAAAAGATCCCCAAAAGAAAACTCCTAGGAATATTATAGCCAAATTCCAGAGTTCCCAGCTCAAAGAGAAAATACTGCAAGCAGTCAGAAAGAAATAAT
The DNA here is from genome assembly GCA_028646595.1 of Phalanger gymnotis. Classification (NCBI taxonomy): domain Eukaryota; kingdom Metazoa; phylum Chordata; class Mammalia; order Diprotodontia; family Phalangeridae; genus Phalanger; species Phalanger gymnotis. The sequence continues at coordinate 10,097 of JAQQSZ010017725.1, read as the reverse complement.
TCAAGTATTATGGAAACACAATCAGGACAACACAAGATCTCGCAGCTTTTACATTAAGGGATTGAAGGGCTTGAAATATGATATTCCAGAGGTCAAAGGAGCTAGGATTAAACCCAAGAATTACCTACATGCAGAAAAACTGAGTATAATACTCCAGAGCAAAAGAGGGATTTTCAATAAAATAGAGGACTTTCAAGCTTTCTCAATGAAAAGACCAGAGCTGAATAGAAAATTTGACTTTCAAATACAAGAATCAAGAGAAAAATGAAAAGGTAAACAGGAAAGAGAAATCACAAGGGACTTACTAAAGTTGAACCATTTTATTTACATTCCTACATGGAAAGATGACATTTGTAACTTATAAAACCTTTCTCAGTATTAGGGTAGTTCAAGGGAATATACCTATACATAGACAGAGGGCTCAGGGTGAGTTGAATATGAAGGGATGATATCTAAAAATAAATAAATACAATTAAGGGGTGAGAGAGGAATATATTGGGAGAAGGAGAAAGGGAGAGATAGAATGGAGTAAATTATCTCACATAAAAGTGGCAAGAAAAAGTAGTTCTATTGGAAGGGAAGGGGGGCAGGTGAGGGGAATGAGGGAATCTTGCTTTCATCAGATTTGGCTTAAGGAGGGAATAACATACACACTCAGTTGAGTATCTTACCCTACAGGAAAGTAGTGGGGGAAGGGGACAAGAGAAGGGGGATGATAGAAGGGAGGGCAGATCAGGGGAGGTGGTAATCAAAAGCACACACTTTTGAAAAGGGACAGGGTCAGGGGAGAAAATTGAATAAAGTAGGGACAGGACAGGAGGGAGGGAAATACAGTTAGTCTTTCACAAAATGACTGTTACAGAAGTGTTTTGCATAACGATACATGTGTGACCTATGTTGAATTGCTTGCCTTCTGAAGGAGGGAAGGGAGAGAATTTGGAACTCAAAGTTCTAAAAACAAATGCTCAAAAAAAGTTGTTTTTATATGCAACTGGGAAATAAGATATACAGGCAAAGGGGCATAGAAATCTATCTTGCCCTACAAGAAAGTAAGGGGAAAGTGGATAAGCAGGGGGAGTGGGGTGACAGAAGGGAGGGCAGACTGGGGAAAGGGGCAATCAGAATATATGCCATCTTGGGGTGGCGGGAGGGTACAAATGGGGAGAAAATTTGTGACTCAAAAATTTGTGGAAATCAATGTTGAAAACTACAATTTTGTGTTCGGTTGTAGTTATCAAACCCCAATGAAGCAGCAAAAGAATGGAAGAATGTGCAGATAAAAGAAACTAAAATCATCCAGGCTATGTATGTATGTGTATTCATGTTCAGGAGGAAAAGGAAACCACTTGTATGTGTTGTTGTTACTGTTGTTGAGTCATTTCAGTTATGTCTGACTCTTCATGAACCCATTTGGGGTTTTCTTGGCAAAGATACTAGAGTGGTTTGCCATTTCCTTCTCCAGTTCACTTTACAGATGAAGAAACTGAGGCAAACATGATTAAGTGAGTTACTTGGGGGTCCCAGAGCTAGTAAGTATCTGAGGGCAGATTTGAATTTAGGAAGATGACTCTGGGCCCAGCACTCTATCCATTGTGCCTCTTAGCTGCCCCTACTTGTATGTGATAACAGACTGAAAAGATGAGGGTACTTCAACCTGGAAAGAAAAAGTCTAAGAGACAATAGGATCCCATTTTATTAAAGTGTGACAGCATTTCCAAATCCTGTCATTTAAGAAGGAGAGTCCTTAGGAACTTGAAAATCTAAATGCAGGCATATAGATAGATAAATGGATACATAGAGAGAGATTGGTATAGATGTAAATATACACATATACATATACATACACACATATGTGTATATATATGTATGTTAGGTACTATTTTATGTGTAGGAAATTTGTGGTAGAATCTTAATGCTAGAATGAGATCACCTCATTCATTACCTGCATCTAACAGACGTTAGAAACTAAAAGCTCCAAGTGGTTGAGGCACTGGCCTGAGATCATACACCTAGTTAATGGCAGAGTTGGCGTTGCAACCTGTCTTCTGACTCTCAGGCCAGTGTTCTTTCTGTGACCTTATGAATTTTCCTCAGACCATTGACTGAGAGCTAGAAGACTTTAAAGATCACCTAGTCCAACAGCCTCATTCATAAAATAAGGAAATCGAAACCCCCAAAAGAGCAATGACTTGCCTACAGTCATGCAGTTTATTTGTGTCAGAGCTAGAAATGGATTTTCAGCTGCTAGTTCTTGGCTTTCTGTACTATCATCATTCTGCCTCTTGATAGCCCAGCTAACTAGTTAACTAGGTAGTACAGAAGGAAAGAAGTAAATGCTTATTAAGTACTTGCTACAGTCTAGCACTTTAAAAATGTTATCTCATTTGATCCTTAGAACAGCCCTAGGAGACAGGTGCTATTATTTTCACCCTCATTTTACAGAAAAAGAAACTGAGGCAAATGGTGGTTAAGCGACTTGCCCAGAGTCACAGTGCTAGTAGGTGTCAGAGGCTGTATCTGAATTCAGAGCTTATTCTGATTCTAGGCCCAGTGATCTATCCACCACACCACCGAGCTGCCTCTAGACTTAAAGTGAAAATTTGTTCAAAAGGGGTTAGGCAGGAGAACATTATACATGATTACAGACACACAGTATCTGTAATGACTAACTTTGATAGACTTGGCTCTTCTCAGCAATACAAGGTTCAAAGACAGCTCTAAAAGACTCATGATGGAAAAAGCTATGCACATCCACAGAAAGAATTGTGGAGTCTTGCCACCAGCAGCTGTGGTGCCGAAATGGGTGGAGATGGCAGAATGCCTCGGAGAGTGAAAAGAAAACGTGGGCCAGGTGGAAGAGTAAAGAATAGCTCCATTTATTTAACTGAGGGACAGGGATTATATACCTTTTAGGTAAGCAGAATCAACAAATCTAGGTGTGAGTCATTTGCATAATGCATGACTTCCTCAGGCTTTTGTTCCCCTTTTGCCATAAACAATATTGTGTTAATAGCCCACAGGTGGCATTTAGCACGTGTGCATTGTGGGGGTTTTGGAGACAGCACATGTGTACCCAGGAGGCTTGAAGAGCCTTCATCCTGAGCAACACTTGTATGCCAAGGGAGGGATGGAGAGTCCATGTGCGAAGTTATCAGCCCAAGGGCAAGAACAGGCCACTGGCCTGTATCTTATCCCAGAATGGACTTTCTCAGAGCTGGCCCTCTACAGAGTCTGAATGCAGATTGAGGTGAACTATTTGGTCTCTCTCTTTTTCTTTTTTTCTTCTTTTTTGGTTTTGTTTCTTCTTTCTTATGGTTCATTCCATTGGTTATAATTCTTCTTTACAACTTGACTATTATGTAAATAAGTTTAATGAAAAGGTATATGTAGAACCTATATAGGATTGCATGCCATCTTGTGGGGGAGGGAGGAGAAGGGGGAGAAAATTTGGGACTCAAAAACTTGTGGAACTGAGTGTTGTAAACTAAAAATAAATTTTTAAAAAGGGGTTAGGTCATTTCATAGACAATTGATGCCTGATAAATTATTGAGGGAAACTAGAGAAGTTCTGGGGTCGTTAGACTTTTGAGGCTGACATGTAAGATAACTGAGCTTTCCTGAAAAGTTTCCATCTTTTGTTATTATGTATAGGAACAGAATACTCTACTGGCCTAAATTAGAACATAGGTTTAATCCAGAAGAGTAGACTACATTTTTTTGTTTTTCCCTTCATTATGAGCTACTTATTTTGTTTGACTTATATTATTTTTTAATTAAAAATTATTTATTTATTTTAAAACATTCTTTTCTTTTTAAATGTTGAATTCCAAATTCTCTCCCTCCCTCCCACACATTCCTCCTCCACTGAGAAGGCAAGCAAAGTAATATCAATTTATTAGACATGTGAAATAATGCAAAATATATTTCCATTTAGCCATATCACAAAAAAGTAAAAAAAGTGAGAGAATTATACTTCAATTTACACTCAGAGTTCATCAGTTCTCTCTCTTGAGGTAGATAGTATTTTTTCATGGTAAGTATTTGGAATAATTTTGTATGATTTTATTTATTGGAGTAGCCAAATCTTTCATTTTGTATGATTGTATTTATTGGAGTAGCCAAATCATTACGACAACATTGCTATTATTATGCATAATGATCTCCTGGTTCTTGTCACTTCACTTTGCATCAGTCCATATAGGTCTCACTGTGTTTTTCTGAAACCACCCTGTTCATCATTTCTTATAGCACAATAGTACTCTATCACCATCCTATGCCACAACTTGGTTAGCCATTCCCCAATTGTTGAAAAAACCTCAATTTCCAATTCTTTGCCATCACAAAAAGAGCTGCTATAAATATTTTTCTACATATAGGTCCTTTTCTTTTTTCTTTGATCTCTCTGGGGACAGACCTAGTAGTGGTATTAGTGGGTGAAAGTATATGCATAATTTTATAGTCCTTCGGGCATAGTTCCAAATTGTTTTCAAGAATGACTGGACCAGTTCAGAACTCCATCAATGGTTTATTAATGTACCTATTTTCCCTCATCCCTTCTAGCACCTGTCATTTTTGATAGATGTAAAGTGGTATCTCGGAGTTGTTTTAATTTATATTTTACTAATCAATAGTGATTTAGAGCATTTTTTCATATGACTATAAGTAGCTTTGATTTCTTCTGCTAAAAACTGCCCGTTCATATCCTCTGACCATTTATCAATTTGGGAGTGGCTCTTATTTTTATCAATGTGACTCATTTCCTTATATGTTTGAGAAATGAGCCCTTTATTAGAGAAACTTGCTGTAAATTTTTTTGATGTTACTTCATTGGCTATCGTATTTTTTTTTTAGCTAAATGTAATTTCCCTGATTATGTCATTTAATTAGGTCCCTTTTTGCTTTTACTTTGTCTGAGATCATGATTGCTACCTCTGCTTTTTTTCACTTCAGCTGAAGCATATTAGATTCTGATCCAGCCCTTTATTTTAACTGTATCTTCGTCTTTGAGTATGTCTCTTGTAAACAACGTATTGTTGAATTCTGCTTTCTAATCCATTTGGCTATCCACTTCTATTTCATGGTTGAGCTAGGGTGTATGGGGTGTTCAGTGAAGACTGGCACATCTGGTGCGAGGGCTTGCAGAGTCCTTTTCAAGGCTTCTTATCCATCTTTGATGTCCACCTGCACCCAACTTTCACCTGTGGTTCACTCTGACCTTTTGCTCCAAAATTTGATTTGAAGAGTTATTTTAAAGTTGTTTGGAGGGGAATGTTGATAGAGTTCAGCTGTATTGCTGCCTATCTTGGTTTTGCCTCTTCTTATCTTACTTCTAAATAAACTTTTTCTTTTTTGAATTTTGTGCCCTGTGCTTTCAAACAGAGTTGGTGAATGCACCCTAAGCAGGTTGTTGTGTTTGTCCTTCCTTCTCGAAGAGGACCACGACATCAGGGAAATAATGACATGACTTGCAGTTGACTTTGATTTGAATGAGGGAGGGCTACGCAGGGTCACCAGCCTCACTTTCTCCTCTGGGGGCCTGGTATTCACCAGGATTACTGGAGGTGGCCCAGGATGCATTGGGAAACCCTGCTACTTTCAGGTTAAAGTGACATATGTAGACATATGTCATGAATTGTCCAAATTTTCTGAGTAGAAGCAATGAGCTTTAGAGGTGAGAAATCCTCTAAATTATACCTGGGTCCTTCATGGCCTATGTAATGAAACCTTGACACAAGGGTTACAGTAGACCAGCACTTCTAATGTTCTCAGGAAAGAAAATATTAGCTCCAAATAGTTAAGCATGTAAGGTGCTTCAGTTTGATGTGGTTTATATGGCTCAAAGACGAGTGGTTGAGAAACGGAGGCAGCAAGTCATACAGAACGTGAGTAAAAGAAATAAATTCCTCCTACTTGATGAAGCCATAAATACCAACTCTAAGAAAAGCAGCTCTGATGAACTTTTGGTGGATTCTGCATGAAACAGCTAAGCAGACGGAACACTCATTCTCAGCCCAGAGGTGCAGCAAGCTCTGCAATTTCCAGAGGCTGAGTGTGAGACAGACGAGGCAGCATCCTAACTGTAGGATACCACATTTAATTTAAGTAGTTTGCCATTTGTTGTTTGAATGTCGTACAATTGACCAAAAGAGCATATATGTGCTTGTACGTATACACCATACACAAATATACGTGTGTATACAATGCACGTAGTAAGCACTACATAAATGTAGTGTGTGTGTGTGTGTGTGTGTGTGTGTGTGTAGACAGAGAGACAGAGAGACAGTTGTTGCTAATGCTGTAGTTGCTGCTGCTTCTACTACTACTGCTACTCCTGTTACTGCTGTTGTTACTGCTACTACTACTATTACTCCTGCCGCTACTACTGCCACTACTACTACTGCTACTACTATATTAGCCAATGATCAGCTCTCTGGGGAGAAGGCTTTCCAAAATTAAGTAACCTAGTTCTTGGATAAGATATAAGCTGCCCATCACTGGGCCTGTGCTCAGAAGCTTGGTCATTTCTATAATGGGATTCTTGTCACCATGCTGACCTACTTTTAATGAAATGACCTTATGGAACTGATTACAAAATAGCTAAAATTGTGTTTTTGCCTCCTATGGCATGGTTATGACTCTCCTTTCACCCTTTTTTAAACTTTTTTTTAATATTCCTGCCTCCTTCCATCACCATTCCTATTTCCAGGCAGCAATCCATTTCCAGGGTCTTATTCTCAGTTACTCTGAACTAACCCCATTTCTAACTGTAGAATGGGAGGAAAGGCAGATTAAATGATAACTTGCTCTTCAAATCACTACTAATAAGAGAAACGCAAATTAAAACAACTCAGAGGTGTCGCCTCACACCCAGCAAATTGGCAAAAGCAACAAAAGATGGGAATAGTGTCGGAAGGGTTGTGGAACTGTAGGTACATAGATGTGTTTTGGTAGAGTTAATCAGTCAAAATGTTCTGGAATCAAATGGAATTATTTGAAGGATGTGACTAAGATATCCCTACCCTTTGACTCACCACTAAGCATATACCCTAAAGAACTCGAGGACAAAAAGAAAGGTCCTACAATATTGACCTATATATTGATAGTCAACAAGTTTTTTTAAGTACCTACTATGTGCCAGGCCTTCTGTTAAGCCTTGGGGCTACAAAGAAAAGCAAAAAGCAGTCCCTTAATAGCAACACTTTTTGTGGTAGCAAAGAACTGGAAACAAAGTAGATATTAATTGGAGAAGACTAAAACAAGTTGCGATAACTACTGATTAGAGAAATGCAAATCAAAACAACTCTTAGGTACCACTTCTCTCCTGTCGGATTGGCTAAAATGACAAGACAGGAAAATGATAAATGCTGTAGAGGATGTAGGAAAATTGGAACACCGTTACATTGCTGGTGGAGTTGTGAACTGATCCAGCCATTCGAGAGAGCGATTTGGAACCGTGCCCAAAGGGCTATAAAAATGTACATACCCTTTGACCCAACAATACCACTTCTAGAGTTGTATCCCAAAGAGATCACACAAGTGGGAAAAGGGCCCATATGTACAAAAATATTTGTAGTGGCTCTTTTTGTAGTAGCAAAGAACTGGAAATCAAGGGGATGCCCATCAATTGGGGAATGGCTGAACAAGTTGTGGTATATGAATGTAATGGAATACTATTGTGCTATAAGAAATGAAGAAGATACAAACTCCATAATAATCTGGAAAAACCTACATGATATAATGCAGGAGAACATTAAACACAATCACAGATATATGGAATCTGTGAGGACTAACCCCAATAGACTTCACTCTTTTCAGCAATACAAAGTTCAAAGACAACTCCAAAGGACTCATGATGGAGAGAGCTATCTACATCCAGAGAAAGAACTATGGAATCTGAATGCAGATTGAGGCAAACTGTTTGCTCTCCTATTTTTTTCTTTTGCTTTTTTCTCTTTTGTTTTTATTTTTTGGTTTTGTTTCTTCTTTCTCATGATTCATTCCATTGGTCATAATTCTTCTTTACAACTTGACTATTGTGTAAATAAGTTCAATGTGAAGTTATATGTAGAAGATACATCGGATTCCATGCCGTCTTGGGGAGGGGGCAGGGGCAGGGAAGAAAATCTCGAACTCAAAATCATGTGGAACTGAGTGTTGTAAACTAAAAATAAAAAATCTTAACTCAAAAAAACCCAAGGTGTGATACTTGGATGGAATGGAATATGACTTGTAAGAAATGATGAATATGACAACTACAGAAAAGCAAAGCAAAATGTGTCTGAATCAAAACAAAGTGAAATGAGGAGAAGCTGGAAAGGAACACATACACAAAGACTACAATAATGTAAATGATAAGAACAATGACAAATAATTAAAACTGGATGCTGTGAAATTAAATGCCATAGTCTCATAGAAGTGATATGAGAAGTCACCTCTCTTCCTTCTTTGGAGAGGCAGCAGACTAAGGGTTTGTACCACTGCAGATAATACCTGACTTTTCCAATGTGTTGGTTGGTTTTGGCTAACACTTCTCCTGTTTTTACCATTGGCTTAAGGGATGATACTCTAGGAAGGGAAGAGGAAGGGACACATTGGGATGTGTTGTTTTGTTGTTGTTGTTGTTGAGTCATTTCAGTCATGTCTGACTCTTTATGACCCCATTTGGGGTTTTCTTGGCAAAGATACTGGACTGGTTTGCCATTTCCTTCTCTGGCTCATTTTACAGATAAGAAGACTGAGGCAAACAGGGTGAAGTGACTTGCCCAGGGTCACACAGCTAAGTAAGTGTCTAAGGTCAGATTTGAATGCAGGAATATGAGTCTTCCTGACTCTAGGACTAGCTCTCTATCCACTGTGCATGTAGCTGCCCATTGAGAAGTACGGGTAACATAAAAAGAAACTATCAATAAAATTATTAATTAAATATGGTAATGGCACAGCAGAATTGACAGAGGTTCATAGCATCATAAAATCTAGAGGTGAGAGGAATCTGTAGATATAGAATCTAAACCCCTAGTTTTTTGTTCTTTTCTTTCTCATTTAGTTTTTTTAAAGAGTTTATTTTCTCAGGTTATAGTTGTCAAAACAATCAAAATTTAGGAGTTCAACTGTCAATCTTTACAAATTAACAATAGGGGCAAACAATGTAAGCATTTGAAAATAAATACATATCTCAATAGCTACAAGTAGTGATGGCCTGCTGTCTATGCACTATACAACAACTGCCTCTGATCTACCCTATGTTGGCAGTGTAAGTAATCCATTGAACTACACATATGAGGGACCAGGGGGTTGCAATAATTCCTCACAAATAAGGGCTTTCCAGTAAGGGTGGGTTATAAGCTGGAGTTAGTGCCATGTCTTTTGATTACAGTGCTAGTTACTACTAATTGGATGGTTACACGAACTTCTGTGATCATCCCTGATGAGGGCTTCCATAGCCTTGGAAGAGTGATCCAACTTAACTAAGTAGAGGAAGTAAATATAATTGCATAGAGAAAAGCAGCAGCCTACATAAAGTTATACTTAATGGATCTTGTTGCTATAGAGCATCTTATGAACGGATACAGAAGAAGGATTTATGCCCTTTCTGAGGATTCAATGAATAACACCGTGTGGATACACATACATACAAGCTGAAGAAATGTGAGTAAAGATTTCAAATAGACTCTACTATGTTGTTTTTCTGAGAGAGGCCTTCTAAAGCACAGAATATGTATTTCTGGTTTATGAACCATAGGATGAACCTAACCAAAATCTTCCAGACATCAGATCTTCTCCATTTCTCTTCAGGCTTTGGATGGATTTTTGAAAGTTGTTTGGAAACTTTTCTAGGTCATATTACATTACTATGATATTTGTGTTCTCAAAATAATTTTCTTACTAGGACGTCTACATACGGGCCATGTCGATAACAGCATAGCATCCAACGAGCAAGGCTGAGGAAAGCCACCAAAAAGCATAACCTTCTACCCAAGAGACTATGAAAATAAGTCACTGTAAGTTTTTATTTTTAAAGATGAAAATGATCAGATCAGGTAGATGGTGCAATGGATAGAGCACCACCTTTGGAGTCAGGAGGACCTGAGTTCAAATCC
>JAQQSZ010017724.1:0-10735 GCA_028646595.1 Phalanger gymnotis | reverse complement strand
TAGGGAGGATGGATGGGAAGGGAAGAGGGGAGAGAATTTGGAACTCAAGGTTTTAAAAAAATAGATGTTCAAACGTAAAAATTTTTTTTTCATGCAACTAGAAAATAAGATGCACAGGCAATGGGGCATAGAGATTTATCTTGCCCTACAAGAAAGGAAGGGAAAGGGGGATGGGAGGGGAATGGGGCGATGGAGGGGAGGGCAGACTGGGGAACAGGGCAACCAGAGTGTACGCCATCTTGGAGTGGGGGGGGGAGGAAATGGGGAGAAAATTTGTAATTCAAACGCCTGTGAAAATCAATGCTGAAAAGCAAACATGTTAAAAATAAATTAAAATAAAAAAATTTAAAAAAATAATTTTTGGAAGTTTAATTAGTATGGCACTGAATAATTTAGGTAAAATTGTCATTTTTATTATATTAGCTTGGCCTAACTATGAGCAACTGAGGTTTTTCATTTATTTAAACTTGACTTTATTTGTGTGAAAAGGGTTTTGTAATTGTGTTCATATAGGCATTGGGTTTGTCTTGGCTGTTAGGCTCCCAAATATTTTATAGTGTCTACGGTAACGTTAAATGGAATTTCTCTTTCTATTTCTTGCTGTTGGATTTTGTTAGTACTACATAGGAAAATTTGTTTATTATTTTGAGTAGTTTCTCTAGGATTTTCAAAGTAAATCATCATATTATCTGCAAAGAGTGACAACTTAGTTTCTTCTTTGCCTATTCTAATTTCTTCCATTTCTTTTTCTTATCTTATTGCTAAAGCTAACATTTCTAGTACCAAATTGAATAATAGCAGCTATCATGGACGTCCTTGTTTCACTCCAGATCTTATTGGGAATGCATCTAGCTTATTCCCATACAATGGTTGCTGATGGTTTGAGACAGATACTACTTATATTTTTAAGGAAGACTCCATTTATTCCTATAATTTCTAGTGTTTTTGTTAGGAATGGATGTTGTATTTTGTCAAAAGCTTTTTCTGCATCAATTGAGATAATCATATGGTTTGTTGTTGATGTGATTATTTATGCTGATAGTTTTCCTAATATTGAACCACCCTGGTATTCCTGGAAAAAAAAATCCTACCTGGTCATAGTGTATTATTCTCATGACAAGTTGTTGCAATCTTTTTGCTAATATATTATTTTAAATGTTTACATCAGTATTCATTAGGTAAATTGATCTATAATATTCCTTCCCTGTTTTGCCTCTTCCCGGTTTATGTTTTAATACCATATTTGTGTTATAAAAAGACTTTGGTAGGACTCCTTCTTGTCTACTTTCTCCAAATAGTCTATAACGTATGGGAATTAATTGTTCTTTAAATATTTGTTACAATTCACATGTAAAACCATCTGTCCCTGGAGATTTTTTCCTAGGGAGTTCATTGATGATTTATTCAATTTCTTTTTCTGAGATGGGGTTACTTAGATGTTTTACTTCCTCTTCTGTTAACCTGGGCAATTTATGTTTTTGTAACTATTCATCCATTTCCCTAAGGTTGTCAAATTTATGGACATAAAACTGGCAAGATAATTCCTAATTATTTTTTTAATGTCCTCTTCATTGGAGGTGAATTCACCCTTTTCATTTTTGATGCTGGTAATTTGGTTTTCTTTTTTTTAAACAAATTGATCAAAAGTTTATCAATTTTATTTTTTTTCATAAAACTAGCTCTATGTTTTATTTATTAGTTCAATAGTTTTCTTCATTTCGATTCTATTAATCTCTTCTGTGGTTCTCAGTATTCCTAATTTGGTATTTATTCAAAGACTTTCAGTTTGTTCTTTTTCTAGCTTTTTCAGTTGCATGCCCAATTGAACTCCTTTTTCTCTATTTTATTCATGTAAACATTCAGAGATATAAAATTTCCCTTAAGAACTGCTTTTACTGCATCCCATAAGTTTCAGTATGTTGTCTCTTTATTTCCATTCTCTTGAATGAAGTTATTAATTTTTTCTATGCTTTGTTCTTTTACCCATTCATTCTTCAGGATTAGATTATTTAGTTTCAAATTAATATTTTCTTTATCTTTCCATGGTCGTTTATTACAAATAATTTTTATTGTATCATGATCTGAAAAGGATGCATTGACTATTTCTGCCTTTCTGCACTGGATTGTGAAGTTTTTATACCCTAGTACACTTTCAGTTTTTGAGGATATGCCATGTACTGCTGCAAAAAAGGTATATACTTTTTTATCCCCATTCAGTTTTCTCTAGAGGTTTATCATATCTACCTATTCTAAAATTCTATTCACCTCCTTAACTTCTTTCTTGTTTCTTTTGAAGTTAGATTTATCAAGTTCAGAGAGGGGGAGGTTGAGGAACCCAACTAGTATAGTTTTGCTGTCTATTTCTTCCTGTAACTCCCTTAACTTCTCCTCCAAGAATTTAGATGCTATACCACTTGGTGCATACATGTTAAGTAATGATATTGCTTCATTGTCTATGGTGACTTTTAGTTGGATGTAATTTTCTTCTTCATCTCACTTATTTAGATCTCTCTTTGCTTTTGCTCTGTTTGAGACTAAGATTGCTACCCCTTCTTTTTTTTTATTTTACTTCAGCTGAAGCATTATATATTCTACTCCAATCTTGTACCTTTACCCTGTGTATAACCCGTCTTGTAAACAATATATCTTAGGATTATGGTTTTTAATCCATTCTGCTATATGCCTCTGTTTTATGGGAGAGTTCATCCCATTAACATTCATAGTTATGATTACTATCTGTGTCTTTTTCTCCATCCTATTTCCCCCCTGTTATGCTTTTGTTTCTCCCTTCCCCTCCTCAAGAGTTTTGCTTTTGACCACCAACTTCCTCAGTTTTCCCTCCCTATGGACTCCCCTCCCTTATCTTACCCTTTTCTCCTTGCTACTTTTTCCTTCCCTTCTAACCACCCCCCACTTTTCTTTCTCCTTTCCCCTCCTACTGCTTTTAAGACAAGTTTGATTTCTGTATTTTTCAGAGTATATTATTTTCTCCTTGAACCAAATCGGATGAGAGTAAAGCTCAAACACTGCTCTTCTCCCTCCCTTCTTTCCTTCTACTAAAAAATATTTTTGTGCATCTTCATGTGATGTAATTTACCCTTTTGTACCTCCTCTTTTCCTCTTCTCCCAGACCAGTCCCTTTACATTTCTTAATTATGTTGTTTTATTATCGTATCAGTTACTTTATAATGACACCCTGTATTGGCAATCAAAATGGGCTCTTAGCACTTAATTCAACCAAGTGCCCTTGAAAAATTTGGCCTTTATTTCCTTGATTAAATTAGGAGTCCTTGATGATCTCCTTGCCTCAAGGGAAAGCCTAGTTTACATAGGTTTGAGTGACATGTTTGTGACATCAGAGGCTTTTAGACCACAAGGGTTTAAGTAGCATTTTTGTAATGATTTTAGGTCACGTGGGTAAGTTGCATGTGTGACTCACCTTTGACCCTGAAAAAGATATAAAACCAGAGGCTGGCTTTCTCTTTTTTGGAGCTCTGACCCATAGCAGGAGTATTGCATAACCCTGTCCTAGCCCTTGTCGAGCTCCCAGCTGAACTCAGATATTGGTAAGTATGAACTCTATTTGGTCTGTTTGTTGATGGTTGTAATTTGTTTGTATTTGCTCTGAAGTTCAGGGTGCTGGCTTTTCCCCCTGAGCTGATTGGATGATATTTGTATGCTTCATTAAATCAAGATGGTCTGGAATTCCCTTATTTCGTTGAATGTCCCTCTCCTTGCCTGAATTATTATGCTCAATTTTGCTGTGTAGTTGATCTTTGGTTGTAGTCTAAGCTCTTTTGCCTTTCAGAATATCAAATTCTAATTTCCCCTGTATTTTAATGTAGAAACTGCAAGATTCTGTGTGATCCTGACTATAGTTCAATGATATTTGAATTGTTTCATTCTGCTGCTTGCAGTATTTTCTCATTGACCTGATAATTCTGGAATTTTGTTACAATATTGCTTGGAGTTTTCGATTTGGGATCTCTTTCAGGGGGTGATTGGTAGATTCTTTTGATTACTGTTTTACCCTCTGGTTCTAGGACCTTGGGTCAGTAATCCTTATAATTTCTTGTAAGATATTGTCCAGGCTCTTTTTTTATTATGGCTTTCCAGAGGACCAATAATTCTTAGATTATCTCTCCTGGATCTATATTCCAGGTCAGTTGTTTTTCCAGTCAGGTATTTCATATTTTCTTCTATTTTTTCTTTCTTTAGATTTAGTTTCACTGATTCTTGATGCCTCATAGAGTCATTAGCTTCTACTTGCCCAGTTCTAATTTTTAACAAATTGTTTTCTTCATTTAGCTTCTGAACCTCCTTTTCCATTTGGTTAATTTTACTTTTCAAGTGGTCATTCTTTCCAATTAGATTCTGAACCTACGTAACCATTTCACCAATTTTACTTTTTAAAGATTTGTTCTCATCAGTGATTTTTTTTTCCATTTTTTCTTTTACCTGTCTAATTTGGTTTTTAAAATTCTCCTTGAGCTCTTCCAGGAATGCTTTTTGGGCTTGTGAGCAGTTCACATTCCCCTTTGAGGTTTCACATGTGGGTATAGTGTCAGTGCTGTCCTCTTCTGAATAGATATTTTGATCTTCCCTGTCTCCATAAAAAGAATCAATAGTCCTTGGTTTTCTGGATTGTTTCTTCATGGTGTTTGTTTTTTGTCCATGGCTTTTGGAGTGGATCTCTGCTTCTGGTGCCCAGGGAGCTCTGTTCCAAACTTCTTGTGCTGGGTACTGGAGGCCTGATTACTGGCTTTGTTTGCTGTGGCTTCTGGTTCTGTGAGGTGTGGAGGAGTGGTGGTCTGGCTTCTGGAAATCTCCTCTTCCCCTAGGGCTGTGCTACAGCATGGGTAGTCTCAGCAGTTTTCTTTGCTGGTATCTGCCACTTCCCCTAGCTGTGTGAAGGCACCTCTGGGTTCCTGGTGTTGACCCTTGCTGGTTCCACATGCCTGGGGCTCAGGAATTCCTGCTGTTTGGTTACTGAAGCCCCACTTCTGGCTCTTCTATTTCAGGGTTTCTCCCAAGGGAGGATTATCTGGGTGAGGAAGGGAGAGATGAGAGCCATTTTGCCTGGTCATTATGGCTTCCAGAAGTTCAAGAAAGCAAGTTTCAAACCTTCAGACTGTGGGCTGCAAGCCTCAGGAGTAATTGCTCTCATGGCCACAGGTATTCAGGTACTGTCTCCAGGAGCTCTGATGGACTCCTGTTCTCAGCTGAGAACCCTGGGGATTGCCACCAGTTTCATGCACCTGGCTCTCTCCCAGTCTGGTTTGTTGGTTGAATTCTTCTGCTGGTAATGCTTTGGTGTGGTCTGGTGCAGTTTGACACCCCAAGACCTCTCCCAACCCAATGATCTATCCCTATCTGATGTTCTAAAAAAAGTTCACATAGGTCATCTAGTTCAATTTTTTTTTAAGAGTGGGCTGGTGATGACTGATTTTATTGGTGTAGGGAACTACATTAACAACATTCCCTCTACCAGTGTGTACCTTTGACTTTTCATTCAGTTGATAACCTTATTTGCCTGAGGGAACTAAGAGATTAAGTGTTTTACCTATGGTTACACAATCATTATCTGTCATCTGAACTCGGGGTTTCTACCCCATTAAATAGTCTTTGCTTTGCTTTCTTTTCACAATGACTATGTGGCTCTTCCTCCTTTACTTTTTGCTCTTTTGGATCCCGTATCACATGACCCAGAGAATGTCATCCTTTCTTCACCAAAACACTGTGAAGTGTTGATAGAATCTCTCTCTATCCCCTACCAAGGAGCTATCTCATTAGTCCAACAAAAGGGACCAGTAAAGCATCATTAACTACTTATCTCCAATCTATAACAAGACCTTTATGAAGGTCATCCATACACAAATTGAGGGCATCCTCAATGTGGTTATTAGTAGGAAACAGGTATCTTTTCACAAATGACATTTAACAATCCACCAAATATTTACTATCTTAATATTGACGGAAAGATACAGAGAATATGATAGTCTTTTGTGTAATGGTTTTAAATTATGAAAAGAAAAATAAGCGATCAATTCAGTAAGACCAAATATTACCACATAGTCTTCTTTACAATAAGCTATCTCCTATCCAAATATCAATAGCATTCACTGTTCCTTGGAAGATGCAACAGAAATAACTCTATTCAGTGACCCTTGGAAAATGAACAACAGGCAAGGCATAAAACAGGGTATGCTCACCAAAAGTATTCAACATGATGAAGGAGGAGATTATTGTAGAACCCAGGGGGAGAAATAATTCCCCATAAATGGTGAGGCCTTGTAGATGCTCTTGTTTGTCAATGACAGCTGGATGGTGCAGTGGACTCTAGTACTGACCCTGGAGTCAGAAAGACCCCTTGTTCTGCATTCAAATCCAGTCTCAGACACTTACTAGCAAGTTGCTTAACCCTCTTTGCCAAAGTTCCTCATGTGAAAAACAAGCTGGAGAAGGAAATGGAAATCATTTCAGTATTTCTGCCTAGAAAAACTGAAATGGAGTCAGGAAGAAAAACTCAACAACAAATTGTATTAGCTGCATTAATCCCCAGGCTATTCACATCACTAGGGGGAATTTCTAAATTGATGAGACCTTAGATCCACTTGAGTACTAGAGTATAGGCTTTGTACTTGCTCATTTATTTTGATATTTTAATCCCCTAAGTAGAATTCAAAGCATTAAAGGGCAAGGACTGGGTTTTTTTTTTTAAACCTGCCCAGTCCTAAAAAAAAAAACAAAAACAAAAACAAAAAAACAAACCACTGTGCTTGTTTAACTGAATATAAAAATTGGACCTGGACCACACAGGACCAAAGTTATGAATAAATTGCAATATCATATAGAGAAGGAATACTGACAATGGTGGTATCAATGATTTATTGAAGATTGAGTCCTACCAGGAAAAAAATTAGAGCTATATAATGAAGAATGGGATGCCTTATATAATCATTGTTAAAATAAAACAAGATTCCTCTATTTTCTTATAATAGAGATTAATTATACCTAAAAGTCAACAAACCTATCCTTTTATTGGCCTCTCCCTTCCTGTATTCCTAGTCACCTAAGGGTTGAAAAAGTCTAACCAACATGGAAGCAGGGCCCCTCAGATAGTATACTTCTAAAGACCATGTGGGTCAGGTGATCAGACATATTTTCATAAGGAGATATATCCTTGTGTAATACATCATGTGGCAACTTCAATGTCTTTTCCAATTCAAAGTTTCTTGGAATACTAATTCATTACTGATTTCTCTACTAAACTCTAAAATTAAATAAATAATGAAATTTATTTTATTTTTCTATTCTTTCTCTCCCCCTTCTTTCTCCCACCCCATTTTTATGCTTTATTGACAGTTTTGAAACAAAATAAGCATGTATAGTATATCCTAACTCTCCATGGCTATTAGTCAATATTGCTAATTGTTCTCCCAAAGGGAAGATAAGACCTAGAGGGTGAGAGAAACATTATCATTATTTTGAGGTATTTAAAGAAATTTCATGTGGACTGCTAACTAGATGATTCCAGAATCTGAAAAGCTTTTCCTCTAGTCTCACAGAATCTTCCTGAAGGATATTATAGCAAGCACATAATATAAAAAAATCTGCATTATTTTTTCCCTCCCATTATGCCATTATGATAGAATTTTCTTTTCTCTCTCTCTCTCTCTTTCTCTCTCTCTCTCTCTCTCTCTCTCTCTCTCTCTATATATATATATATATGTACACATATATATATATACCTATCTATCTATTATTTTAATCAATTTTTAAATTCATCAAGTTCTCAACGTTTTAAAATGCAAGATCTACCACCAGCATTCTAGATGTAGAAGCACTTTTATATATTAATGCAATGTACTTATAATTTTTGTTACCTTTCCTTCATTACATTTTTTTGTTCTAACATTTCTTTTTGCTCTCAAAATTAGTTCTTTGCTTCAATTTTAAGAGACAGATCATCAAGTTTCAAAAGCAGGAAATGGCTGCTGTGTTAAAATCTCTTGTGTGAAAAAATTAGAAGAAAGATGCAAAATTAGAAGTAATCTTCATTCAGACTGAATGAGTCTAGCGAAAGATTGGTTAATTTTAGCCTAGGTTTGTAAAAATATACCCAATGCTCATGTACAAATTGTTTAAGTTCCTCTTATTTTCATCCCTTGTTACTGAAGGTATGCTACACCTTCATGAACATAGTACAAAAAGATAAATCTGACCAGCAAATGGAGACATAGTCTAAAGAACCACAGAACAATTTCAATTTTCTTTGACAAATGTATTTCCCTACCTTCTCCACTTTCAATTTTTCCATTATAACTTCCATTTCATTTTAGAAGTGGCCAACTCATTTTCTTTCCTGTTTTGTCAGTTACTAGCAAGTGGACACATGCAGCATAGTTTAACAGAAACTGTTGAATCTGGATATAACTGCTTAGGTACATGAAATTCTTCATAGAAATTTCAGGGTCCCTGGAAGTTTTACACTGTGAAGCAGTAGGTTTAAATTGAAAGCTGAAGAAATAGTCCATTTCCTATGTAAGTCCTGATAAGCCTGAGGAGGTTTAGAGACGGGAACAGTCAAAGTCAATTTAATTATTTCTCTTGGTTATACATTTTATCTTGGGAGTCAACAAGAACTCAGTAACTTAAAATTTCCTACCTCTTCCCTTTGAGTCTTCATGTGGAATACCCACTTATGACTAGATTTCTGCTTCCATTTGTTATCTCTTGTCCTACTGGGAATTATGGAAGTATTACAAAAAGTGTCATATTCTCAAGGGCAAACACACTAAGCCTCCTCCTTCAGTCAGCTACTAATTCATTTACTTATTATGAATAAGTAAATCCATCACTGGATTCAATGGCTATCCAATAAATTTTCATTGTTCAGTCATTTCAGTAGTGTCTGACTCATTGTGACTCCATTTGGAGTTTTCTTGGCAAAGATACTAAAGTCGTTTGCCATTTCCTTCTCCAGCTCTTTTTACAAATGAAGAAACTGAGGCTAAAAGGGCAAAGTGACCTTCCCAGGATCACATAGATAGTAAGTGTCTGACATATTTGAACACAGGTCTTCCTGACTATAGGCCCAGGACTCTAACAACTTTGCCATTTAAATGTCCTGCCAAATAAATATGAGTCTCATAAAATATTTAAAATTCAAACATCATTCTTGCTAATTAAATAATTAGTTACAAGCCTTAGCCCTGATAAAACTGGGAAAACCTGTTTTCCCATTATGTTTTGTCTCCCCTCACATTCTCCACCTCCAAATTCAGAGATTTAGACAAGCAATGGTATTGTTTTCATATTGTTTAACAATAATAATAAAGGATCCAAATACATAGATACATACTTGCATAATGTACCACTGGATAAGGAAAGTAACAGTGATGTTTGCCTCTTATCAAGGCTGTAATTATTGACTATTCCAAAAAATCTGGACCATAATCCAACAACTTTTTTCTCTCTGGATGGCAGAGAAATTTTCACAGAATATGTTTTCCACCATTTCCTCAGGAATGAAATAGTTTACCTTATACAGTTTCTGTACAGAATGCCAGTCACACACAGTTTTATTTGCTTTGTTTTGCTTTATTTTAATGTCACTTTAGGTCTCTCTCATGTCAAGTCAAGAAAGAAAAGCAAAAGGTCAGGCTGTGCTCTCAAGGAGTTCACAGGGGAGCAACAGGGGAGGCAACATACAAACTACTATATACAAACGAGATATAGTCAAGATAATTTGGAGATGATCTCAGAGGGCAGGCATTAGCATTCTTAGAGATCAAACTGTTTTTTTCTAAAAGTGGGATGCTAGCTGGCACCTAAAGGAAGCCAGTGAAGGAAGTAAGAAGAAATGAGGAAGGAGAAAATTCTAGACATGAGGGGCAGCTTGTTTAAAATCAAGCAATTGGGAGCTGGACATCTTGTTCAAAGAACATCAAAGATACAAGAGTCACTGGGATGCAAAGTGGAAAAGTCCCAGGACAGAGCCTAGGGGGCTACCCACAGTTACTGGGAATGATCTGATAAATGAAAATGTAAGAGCAGTCCAGACAGGTGGCACATAAACCAGTATAGAGAAATATCATCAAAACCTAGAAAGAAGATTGAATAAAAGAGAAGAGGGCTTCTGATGGTAAAAGGCTGCAGAGAGGTCAAAAAATGCAGATTGAGAAAATAATACTAGATCAGTTAATTGCAAGATCATTGGTAACTGGAGAGAATATTTTGAATTGAATGATGAGATTAGAAAACTGACTTCAGAGAGTGAAAAAGAAATTGAGAAGAAAGAAAATGAAGACCTTTATTGTAAATGACTTTCTCAAGGAGTTTAGCCAAGAAAGTGGGAAGAGATATAGGACACTTGCTAATAGGGGTTATAGACTAAATGAAAGGTTTTTGAGAATGGAAGAGACATGAATTTGTTTGTAAGCAGCAGTAAAGTAGATAGACAAGGAGAGAATGAAGATTAATGGAAAAAGTGGGGACAACAGGGGAGGCAATCTTCTGGAGAAGAGGTAAAGAATGAGGTCATTTGTGCATGTAGAGGCATTGGCCTTGATAAGAAGAAGGGTTACTTAGATGGCGACTGGAAAGCAGTAACTGGCGTGAGCTCCCCACCAAGTCCCTCCAAAAACCTATGAAAAAATGGCTCTGAACCAATTCTAGAACTACAGAACCCACAAAGGGGCAGAGGGAAGCAGGACTCCAGCCCAGGTCTGCC